>CM035162.1:136363308-136537558 GCA_020205615.1 Panax quinquefolius | reverse complement strand
ATTAATAATTTTATAGGTTCGATGGTGTTCAAAATGCTTTTTAAATAGTTACATTTATCAGATATAACGCCGCATGAAAAAATGATTTTTATTTATTTTAATTATTATAGTTATTAGCCAAACTTTAATTAATAGGTAACCAAATCATTTAATATCGGTAATTGAAATTTTAAAACATAAAAAATGGTTTCTAATCGACACTGGATTTGTTTTTTTTAAGATGTGCAACCAATGGCGAATCATAGCAGTAGTCGTGGATTCCTCTTACTTTTTCCATTGCTTTTCTTTCGCCTCCATGCTTTTTGGTAGAGATGGACACATTATACTCGCCATCATATCTTCCACAATATCTGGTGTGTAAATTTTTCTTGAAGTTAGTTAGTTCATGCATTATGCATTCACTAACCATTTCACTATTTGCTTGCCTATGATCTCCAAGTAAGATGTTTGATGAACAAGTGTGTATATCATTAAACTCTCTCACCTCGAACATATTTGTTTTCGTAATTTTGATGCTCTTAGTTTCCATTTGCAACTTTCATTCGATGCATACCGTAACAAAGTCCCTTCCACTTGTTCTTTCTACTCATTCGCTTTGTTCGATTGAATGTAGCCTTATCGCCAGGTTAATATTCTTTTGTCTTTGTAAGTTTGATGAAATCTTACTTCAAACTTATTCGGATCCGATACGACCTCATCACTTGTTCTTTTTTTCAGGTTGTTCGTCATGTTCTTTATCAATGCCTTCAATGGCCGATGCTCAACAAAATGTGATCCAAATCGTCTCCTCAGGTTTCCAAAAATTCAAGATCAAGATTCCTTTGTGCGCTAATCTCATCAAGATTTCATCTTGCATTATATTTTCTTCTTCAATTACGACGTTTTGTAAGTCCGTAGTTCCTCCAATGTGGTATTCGTAATCTATAATCGAGGATACTATGCTCAATTGATTTTTTACCGATTCCATATAGAATTTGAAAGTTGATTCATTTGTCACCTTGATTGGAGGGATGTCGCTAATATGAAATTTGATCGACAACTCGCTTTTCAGAAGCATTCTAGCTTAATGCATTGCATATCAAGTTGTGCATTTCGTGAATGAACATGTCAAGGGGACTAAGAGTTTGACTTCAAAATTTTGATATTTATCACACAATGCATCAGTTGAAGTAAATTACAACTGAATCATATCCATGTTACTAATCAAACATTAAAATAAATACAATTATGTAAGTAGTTAGTATATAACATCACATAGTAATCAATTATAACTTTTTAGTAATAATTATTTTTAACACATTGTTTGCATTGTCAACTTTAAAGAATGAATGAATACATACATATGTAACCAAACTATTATATGAATGATGCGGATTATGAATGTTTAAATTATTAAATTATTATTAGTTGGATATTAAAAAATTAATATTATTTTCTAGGTGAGTGAATCAACAATTTTAGGTTTCCAAGCAGATATAAGTAGTATCTATGCATATGTAATTACTGTTTTCATTCATTTTATAAAGAAAACACAAATTATGGTTCGAGGGAGGTTAAATACTAAAGAATGAACATTAAAATTTGAACCATGATTGAAGCAATTCATTTCCCTTTAGTAATGAAATTAATAATATTTTTTATTGGTTTCCAAATCAACATTTTATAGTAACCAAAATATTTTATGAATTATTCAGATTATGCATGTTTAAATTTTAAAAAAAAATATTATTTGGAAAGTAATAAAATTATTCTTATTTTCCATGTGACTAAATTAACAATTTTAGTAACCAAAATAGAAATATTTAGTATATATGCATACGTAATAAAGATATCTTAAGTCGATTTATAAACAAAACAAAATAATGTTTTTTGGAGGATAAGTTATAAAGAATGAACATTTACATTGAAACTAAATTGTATTTAATTATGCATGCTTAAAGTAACCAAATCTATATTTTAATGTTGCTAATATATTAAATGAATTCTTGATCCATAAATGAAAAATACAATTCCCTTTCCAAATGAAATTAATAATATTACTTTATGGGTTTCCAAATCAACATTTTATAGTTTCCAAAATATATATTAATAGTATCAATGTTTTCTCGCAAAATTTTTGTTCACTCATTTTATTAAATTTTGAAAAGATATGATTTTGTATGGTTGAATTGAAATATTGTTTACTTTAATCAAAGTAACCAAACCTTGATATGAATATCCCCAAACTTTAATTTTGTAACGAATACGTAACCAAAGTGTCTAGATTACGCAAATTATAATTGATTGATATATATAATAATTCTTCATTCGTACCTTTGAATTTGATTTCTATCTAGTTTGATTTCTCGAATATAATTTTTTCTTACATTAGGAAATATCTTGAAATCGCTTACTCTAATGTGATGTTGATGCTCTATTTACGCTTTTCATTGCTTTTCGATTTTGATTTCTTCTCTATTTCGATAACTCTTCTTCTCGATTGCTCTGTTTCTGATTCAATGATCTATGAAGTTTCCTTTTGTTCTTCGTCGGATTTTTGAGTAATTTGGTGATGTGATTTGGTGAGTATCCGGGTTAGTTGGCTGACAAAATAGGTGGAGTAGTTTTCTCTTTGAATTTAGGGATTTCTTTTTTGTTGGCTTGGATATCTTGATGTGTATTGCATTATTTTTGGCATTATTATTCAAGATTTCACCTATTAAAATTATTTAGTTGATCTTATTTATTGTTGTAATTCTTTTATATTTGTTGTATCTTATGTAAAGGGCGATTATATCCCCGTTTCTACTTGAGACTGCCGAAATCTCATGAATGCAAATTTTACAGTCAATATCTTCATTAGTGATCTGGTTTTGGATCAGGCCCAAATTGGCAATATACCTTTTATTAGTAATACTAAATCAATAGATTCCGTTTCTGGATGAGGCCCAAACAGCCAATACTTATTAGACCCTTACATTTTATAGGACTTCAATTTTGATTTGCAATTTGTAGTAAATGTCACCGAATAAAATCATGAGTTATGTCCCATTTTGATTTTATAAATTCAACTCATATTCCATCCATCCCAAAAATTAATTATTATTTACAATTATTAATTATTATTTACGATTATTTTCGTAAAAGGTAAAATAACGGTTGGATGGTTACAATATCTTATTAAAGAAATAAAGAAGGGTGTGAGTTTTTTTGCAAGTCTAATGTCAATATCGGTTAGAGTTTGTCGGAAAAATTGGCGGTAGAGATTCTGATTAGATTAGATGACCTAACACGCATAGTTGTTGTGCTTCTGTTTGTACCCAAATTGAGCTTCTATTTGTACCCAAATTCCAATATTGGCGCACAGTTTGTCGGACGCCCATCCGGTCTGATGAGATTAGCATAACACCCAATAAAATTTAACACATCTTGAATAATTCAAATGAGAATAGTAAATGCATATTAAAAGTTAGTTTCTCCAACACTTCAATCATATAGTTCACTATGTATATTATTTTTGATCATATTCGCATCAATTACAAAGAAACTTGTAACAAAATTTTATAAAATAAAATTTAGGGTTACTATATATTTCTACATTTATTTATATAGTAATTTATAAGCAACCCTTACTTTGGCAGGCAGATTTTTGTAGTCAACTGTCATCTTGTTGTTGTGATACCTGCATATGAACGAAGTGTGACTATGCACATCTCTATATCAACTAGCTTTCTAACCGGCGCAAGGCATGATTTTGTCCTGGATAACATTGTTAATATTTATGAATATGCCAATTAAAGTTTTGAAAAAATTATTTAGTACCTTATTTTTTTGAAATATTATAAATATTCATTGAATATGATACTAAATTTTTATTCGTCTAACAGGATGACGAAAGAAAATATAATTTTACATATTAATAAAAGTAAAAAAAAAAATATTATCCTTAGTGGCCCCTATATAATGTGATAAGTACTTTTATATTTTTATACAAATGGACCCACTAATGGCATGTTTACTCTTCGTTTTATTTACTTTATCTCATCCTTTCGAGAACAAAAATATTTTTATCCTTATTGAGGACGGATGGAGTATTTTAACAATAATACAAGTAACAACCATAATATTGTAAAAAATACAAAAGAGTTTTAAAAACAAAATAAAAATAAGACATTAATACTAAAATAAATGATAAATTATAATAGTTTAAAAGCATTAAATGATAAATTGAGATAATTGGTAAATTAGGATAAAAATAGTACCAAAATATGCAGTATCATATATATATATATATATATATATATGTATATCAAGAGATAGAATAGTAGAATTTTTAAATAATAAATTTTATCAAAAGCACCGCCAGATTTACAAAAATGCCATGATATTATCAAATACCACGCTTTGATAAAATTATTATTTACGCTATTCGCTATTTAAGAATTCTACTATTTGATCTTTTTCTAGATATATATATATATATATATATATATATATATATATATGTAAATTGAGTCACAAAATTTAACTCAAACTCTAAATTTGACCCGATCTATAAAATTCAGATAAATAAATAAACTATGTAAATTGTCTTTTAATGAGATAATTTTTCATTATTGAAATCGAGCATTACTAGAATCAAATATCTATTTTCCGCGTCAATTTGGAAAAGAAATCCCACACAAACAAGTAAGAATTACATATTCTATTACATTTTTAAAAATAATTACAACAATAGTGCCCTCATAAAATTTTTAGACAACTAATACACTTCCATATTTATTTACAATCTTAGTGCATTTAGGATTCTTTAATTTAGGGAATTAGTATTCAATTAGAATTCCTTAATTTATGAATTAGTTATCGATTTCTTCTCTCTCTCCTCATCAATAACAACGACATTAGTCATCACCCTTCTTCTTCATTCAACGTATTTGAGTCCATGATCACGGGTGATGCAGTTAAGGTCGATAAATCGCATGCTTGGTGATGAAAATTTGGAGTGTTGTTTAACAATGGCGTAAATCGAAAAAAAGCGGCATGAGTTTTAATGGAATGAAGTAATTTTTTTAATCTCGGTCCCGTCAGAACAAATTCATCTTGTTTATTACGTCGACCTCGTCCCCGTCGTTTTACGGGCATGAGTGTTTAACACTCATCCTGTAATATGCTTTCACGAGCCACAAATCCAAAAGAAAAACGAGGTATTATCAATCACAGTACTACTACTCTACTTTACTAGTAAATTGGTATTTTCAACTACATATTTACTTGATAATCGAGTAATAAAGGTGAAAATATGAGCCTGGCTTGAAAAAATCATGGGATGCGTGGGTCTCCGATGCCAAAGTCGGTTCCCACAAATATGAAGGATCGGGGATATGAAGTGTGGAGACTAAGAGAGAGGAAGAGCGATTCTATGACTTTCTACCATTTTGATCGTTACAATTGCTTTGTTTCTGCGAGTTTTTATAATGTACGTTGAACCCAAACGCTTTAAATGCCATGTGTAACTTCATTACATTTTATTAAATTTCCAAATTATTTCAGATGTATCATATTGCAAATTAAACCTTCATATTAGTCAAGTCGCTAAATCCGTATTTAAGGTAACTAATTCATATCAGAAAAGTAAGACAGACGGCTATTCCTTAAGATAAAAATAAGATTGATGTGATAAAATAAGTTACTAATCATTTCTTTATATTAAGTCACACTTCATGAATGATAGTCAAAAATAATCATTCAATACAAATGAACTATTTTATTGATGAACTCAGTAACAAAAATAAGTTTATAAAAAACTCCTAACATTAAGAAGTTATATTTATTTATTTTTAAATTGTAGTATTTAATCTTTTTCTTATTCACAATATTTTCAGATTAACTATGAGATTCAAGACTATGTACCATTGAAGATGTGGAGGTAAAAATACAGGCCAATGTAATTTATCAGATTCATTATTCTTGCAAGAAGTCAGTATTTTAAGTGAGTACGTAAGATTTCAATTCAAAGATCTGAATCAATTATTTCAATTCGAATTCATTTGTTGTCATTGTTGGCTTGGGGATCCAAATATTCGAATTTAAAATCACAAGCATTTTCGTATCATTCATTCTCAATTTTGTACTCCACATTAAACGTAAATTAATACTTATTCAGAAGGTATTAATCTCTATAAACATTGACCACCTTTAATTTTTCAGAATTACTTTCTATTTATTTCTATATTTAGCGAAATAACTCCACAAAACAACTCTACACCATCGTTCCTCGTAGGCCCACCCACATGCACATTTTACGAATCATCACTCCTCAGTCCTCACAGGCCCACCAACATGAATATTTTAAATAGCGCCTGTCCCAACATGAAGCTGTCACCACCATGAAGGATAAATGTCATGAATCAAAGATTCTTTTCTATTTCTTGTTTGATTACTTATTTATGACTTATTTAAAATAATTTATAAATTATTTTGAATAAATTAATTTAACCAAACGAATGCCTATTTTCATTCTTTTTTTATTCGCCTCTTTTATTAACGGCTTTTTGTAATTTTTGATTCTTGGACGTTTTTCTCTAGTTGGATATAGTTTGGTCCTTTAAATCAAAACATCTCATAGAGTCAATTTTGGTATGCTTTGCTGATGAAATTTGTTTTCATGACTTCAACGTAAGCTATTTTTAAATTTTGATTTTTTAGAGATCCACACTCTAAGAAAATATTTATTAGAACAATTATGTCACGTAATTCAAATAAAATAGATGAAAGGGATGAGTAGGTTAATATACATATTAATTAAATAATATTTAATATAACTTTTCCTCATGATTAATTAAATAATGTTAATATAACTATTCATTTTCATATTTAATTTAATATTTAATATCCCATGAACATGATGATGTGATTTAAAGTTATTCACATATTCTCGTTACAAAGATTCTACTCTCTAATTAATTTTGATATTTGTGCAAGTAATGAATAAAATATATAATTAAATAAATATTACTTTATTTATTTCAAAATTAAATATACAATTGACTTTTTAAATTCAAACCACCGTATATATTAAATTTTAAAAATTATTATGACTCATAAAATGTATAATAAAATAAATTTTATAATTAATAGTTTTTGTTATTATAACTTACAATTATAATAATTGTACAATTAAAATTAAAATTAACATCAATTTAAAGTTTAATACGTACGTCATTTTTACTTCAAAATCAAATTTTATATTTAATTTGAACCTAGAGAAGATAATTTTTATTATCTTTGTTTATTTATCAACTTTAATTTATGTTTTATGATTCATTATTATCAAAGATAAAATATTAAATTTCAGTTGAATATAAAAAAACAGAAAAACGTTAAAAATGCGCGAGTAAACAAAACAGACCTTTTAGCCATACGAGTAAATACATGTCACACGTATATATATTTATAGTTATAAACCAGCTACTTTAGGCAAACAATATCTAATCTAACCAATCAGATGGGAACATATTTATTTATTGCATTAACAACTTGTGACGTTCTAACAAACACCAATCAGTATTCACCTGTGTGTCCTAAATAAATACGTTTCGGACTGACTCTTCAAATTCTTATGGCCCTACAAGTTTTAACAACTGGACCGGCGGATTTTTTGTAATGATCAATCGACGGGTTAATAGAACGTTGACATACATATAAAATTCTTCAAGTGTACACTACTTTATCGGTCTAATTCGACTAATTTATCCAAAATAAACTTCACAAGTAATCTACTTGGGTTGAATAAGTTAAATGGGGCCGTATCGGAAAATGGAGAATGTTGTTATAAAGTTAAATTTAATACCGTTGATTATGTCTAAAGATATAACGTTAACCTATGGAGGTGATATCTTTCCCGATGTCATAATACTCAACTTCTCTGTCGTAGTGTCGAAACATGTGACGCACAATACAGATAATTTCTCAGTAATGACTTTAATTATTTATCAATCCAAAAAAATAATATGATCAATTCAAAAATCAGAAACAGGAAAAACCTTCAAATTTAATACATTGATATCTTTCTTCTAAGGCACGCTTGGATTATAATAGTAAGTATTTTCTGTTGTTAATACTAAAAAAATTATTTTTAACTTCATAAAATTAAATTAAAATTATTTTTTAAAACTGAAGTACTTAGTTCGACAACTATTTATAAAATGGTCAAACCAATTTATAAATAATTTTTACTAATTGAATGTTCGTATATGACATATTTTTAACTTTTAATTTGACATAAGTAATTTATGAGATGTAACAACTTTTTTAATAAAAAATAACTTATAAGTCATATTAAAATAAGTAGCTTTTATCAAAATAAACGCTCTTTTGTCATCATTTTGCTAAGCTTTATAGCTGATTTTAACTTATATTTTTTTTAATCAAACACTTTTTATAATTTATTTTGACTTAATTTATAATTTATAAATCAAAATAATATCAAACACTATTATTTATTAGTATAAGATAACTTATAAATTATTTAAAATTTTAACTTTTAAAACAAGTTATTGTCGAAAAGACCCTTATAACAAATGGGCCTAAAAGTAAAAGTGTAAAAAAAATATTTTTAGAAAACAAATATCCTCCGGAAAACCCTATAAAAAGGCCTAAACGTCGGTGGCATTCGGCCATAACTCACAGACCAGACCGACCAACCAACCCAAACCTAACGATCTTTCTTATTCTACTATTTTTCTTCCTCTACGCTCGTACCGAAATCTATCCTTTTCTCATAATCAATTTATTTTCTCCTATTCGCTACAATTCCCATAAATTCTCCACTTTTTGCTCTATTTGAAATATCTGATTCGGGTAAATCTGATTACGAATTTACGCACCAAAAATCCATTGATATTTATAAATATTTATGCGGAGAGGGATTGAGGAAGTAGAAAAGTTATTGTTGTTGTTTGGGGATCGGGAGGTTAGGTTTGGAATACGCATGAGCTGTTTGATCAAGCTGGATTTCTTCAAATTCAAATCATTTTACCAACAATAATTTGTTATTATTGTTGTTGTTAATATTATTAAGTAATTTTAATCCCAATTTTAGTTTTAATCTTCTCCCGATATCATCATCATGGAGTCAAGAGGATACAAGAGTAATCGCCAATTGAATAGAGGTTTGTTTTTTCATTCTTTGTGTAGTATTTTTTTACTTTACGTATTTAATTTGATATATACTTTTTTCTTTGTTACTGTAGATGAATTCTTATTGTAATATAATCAACTAAATGGAAGATAAAGATTTAACCTTTAAAGAAAATTAGATATAAAAACTTAGATTAAACAATTAGAAGTATATGTAATATATTGATCAAACTAAGATCCAAAGAATCATGAATGAAAACTGCTGAAGTTAAAAAGTGAGGCAATTTAAAGCAGGTCCTCAGTCTGCGATCTTCGTTAAAAGCTCAAAAAATGGAACTTCAAAAAAAGTTAAAACTCAGCAGGAAAACATAACTTTGAGCCAACTTAGGAAACATACTGAGCAAAACACCCTGCATCAAAAAAGTAGATGGCAGCAGAATCTTGTATCAAACTGGCCCACTAGCGATACCTTAGGACGACTTGGCCTTTAGCAATGGAAAACTGGCCAAGCATCCTCTAAGTTGTCATCTTCTATAGATTCAATCCTGTATGCTCAAAACCGGACATCAGCAACACAGCAAGGATGATTTACCTATCTGTCAAAAGCTACTGTGCTGACCAACACAAAACAGCTACATTACAATTTCTACATCCCAAATTGTACACATTAAGTTCTATGAAATAGTATCTCATATGAATTCTCTTTATCGTGATCTGGTCCCAAATACTTGGAATACCATAGGTTGTAAAATATATTTATGCATGACATCCATGTCAGTATTTTTTACGGTTTCCCTAATTTTTATGTTGGATAAAGTAAACTCGTTGCAAATTGCTGCTGTTTTCTGTATGTTGATTCTGCAATTGAGAAGATACGAGTACACTTGCTATTGTGTGCCGGTTTGATTAGTGGTTGGGATTTTATATAAAGAATCGTAATAACATCAGTTTCCGTTGTGGCATCAATTTTCACTGAAACCTTGATTTTCAGGTTAATTAATGCTCAGTTTTTTGAATTATAAATTGTTCTTGTGAAAGGGACATATAGAGTAATTGTCTTGCATTTTTCCACACGCTCTTTAATCTCTTTTGCAAGTAACTTGGAACAAGTTCTATTTATTCTCTTTTGGTAGAAATTTTTAGACAAGGGCAAATAAGTGGGATATTATTTGAATATTTACGTTACATGACTGTGGAGTAAACGTGTTGGTCGCCCCACACCTGGACATGGGTGTGTGGGTATGGCATCTGTGTTTAGAATAATAAAAAAAAGGAAAAAAAAAGACGAGGAATGACTAAGCAGATATGATGCAAAAGATTTGGAAAAAGATTGTTTGATTCGGTTTGAATATCTTCATGCTCATTGTATGCTTATTATAATGAAGTTTATCTTAAGATGATTTAGTTGCACGAGTCGTCAAACTTTTTATATAACATTGTGTCTACTCAGCCACATCCAAATATTATACACGTTACTGCCATGTCCATGTGCTTGTAGAAATTGGTAACATATTATTTGAGGATGTGTAGCACGTTTTAAAATTATATGTATGGAATTATGCCTATAACAAGTATGTCCTGGAGGCGCTAATAACTTTTTCTGTGTCGAAAAAATGTTACATGCTAGTTATGATTTAGAATGTCTCTAAACCATTTATCACTCATCTTTAACACTTGATCTAAATACAAGTTTACTCTTGATTTGTAGCTCTTTGCTATTCAACCACTGACAGGAGGAATGCAGCCTCACCATCTGTCATAGTCATAGGTGGTGGGATGGCTGGCATTGCAGCCGCTCGAGCTCTTCATGATGCTTCATTTCAGGTACCTCGCAGAAATATGTTTATATATATAGGTAAGTATATGTAATTGATTGATGAAAGTGCTGATATTTTGTAGCTTTCTTTTATTTTTAGGTTATCCTATTGGAATCACGGAATAGAATTGGTGGTCGAGTTTGCACTGATTACTCATTTGGGTTTCCTGTCGATTTGGGTGCATCATGGTAACATGAGGATTGTGAAGTATTTCCTTATCGCAAATTTATAAACCTGCCTATTATTTGTTTTTTGAATCTGTAAAATAACATTTATGATTTAGGTTGCACGGGGTCTGAAGAAAATCCTTGGCACCTATTATTGGAAGACTAGGGCTACCTTTATATCGTATAAGTGGCGACAACTCAGTATTATATGACCATGATTTGGAGAGGTATGCACACTTCTACTGTTTTTTCTTTTGAAGTGCCTGGTTACTCAGCTTACAAGTTAAGTTACTGGGTTGAAAGCTTGCTTTTCTTCTTTGTGCTACAAATCTTCATTTCAAGTGTTAACCCTGATCAGAATATGTTTATATTGATGGCCAAGTGATCAATAATAGTCAAATTATCACATTATTCTTGCGTAGTATTTTCAAGTCAGTCAAATTATCACATTATTCTTGTGAGTATTTTCAAGTGGTTTAAAACATTATGTTCATCTTAAAAAGAAAGCTTTATTAATTATAAGAAACATCAGCTTTATGGGTACAGTCTACGGAGAATGATAGAACAAAATGAAATTTAGCTTTTAGTAGTATTGTAGGAAGGCGTGAAGCCTGAACCTTAAAGAAACAGGACTATGATCATGTACATTGTTGATGAATATAATTCTATAATGTGTGCATCGGGAATGTTAGCTTCATATGATGATGCTCAAGTGAGGCAATGTGGGCTATGGAATCTGGTTCTAATGATTTGTGATGAGACAGGCTTAGAGTCCAAGGATATTCATGATAATCAAACTGGTGTATGTCTTTTAGTTGCAGCAAAACTGGAAAAATGTTGGCAATGGAAAATTTCTGTTGCAGTTTCCTCTTGCCAAAAGCCTAAAACTGTGTAAACGCGTTTGTAATATGGCTCTCTTTTCTCCCCTTCTCCCTCCTTCATCATTCATCTCTGCTCTTTCAGTGTCTCTTCTATATTGGAAATGGAAATACTCTCCAGTTTCCATGTTTTAGTAAATAGTTATATTATTATGTATTTGGGGTTTTAATAGTGGTCTACAGTGTGTCAGATTAGGTCAGGGTTAGATTTTGTCTAGTTTGGAACTAGACCTCCCAGAAACCCAAAATTACGGGACCAAAACTGGGAACTGGGATGCATCTTCCTTTTCAATTGTTTTGTAGATGTATGGGTCAGACACTCACTTCATGAACATTCTTTTGCTCTATATGGTATATGTCAAATTATGAATTTTTTTCTACTCTTTTCACCTATAATTTATATAAATTTGAAATGTATATTCCAAATGATCATTTCCATTAATGTTTTATTGTCCTTTTTTAGCTATGCGCTCTTTGATGTGGATGGCAATCAAGTTCCTCAAGAATTGGTCACAAAGGTTGGCGAAGCATTTGAAAGCATTTTGGAAGAGGCATGTCTTCTCTCTCTCTCTCTCTCTCTCTCCCCTCACTGTATATAAGTATTCTAAGGATAATTTTTGTTGTTTTTAAATATTGAAAGCATTCTAACACTACTTTTCCTTGGTTCGTTTGTGAGCAGGCGAATCGCGTAAGAACAGAAAACAGTGAAGACATGTCCATATTTCGTGCGCTCTCAATTGTTTTTGAAAGAAGGCCAGATTTAAGGTCCTAAAAATGTTACATTAATTCATTGTTCTAATTAATACTCCCTCCGTTCTAAATTATTTGATCATTGTTGACTTTTAAAAGTCAATTTGATTCATTTTTAAAATCAAAATTAAGATAACTCATTAAAAAATATAAAACAATAAAGCTTATTCAACGGGACTGCTGTTACAGGTTGGACGGACTTTCTCATAAGGTGTTGCAGTGGTATTTATGCAGAATGGAGGGATGGTTTGCTCTGCGGATGCTGATACCATTTCACTTAAATGTTGGGATCAGGCAAGTTCTCTTTGTAGCATACCTTGATTGTATCATTAATACACCTTGATTTTTTCAAGATAATCAATTATTTTGTGAGGTGAAAGATTGTGTTTCTATTTTCTTACCCTAAAATGTTCAAGAAATGTGAAATGCAACCTCAAAAGGATGTCCCAAGTTTTTGGGTGTATTCAGTACATTTTAAGACGACACATTTATACATTATTATATTTTGTTTTCTCAACTGTAGTTGAAAATTAATATTATGAATATAATTGAAAATATGACATTATAAAAATGTTTTGGCATATCTTGAAATCAGTGCCTAACACAGCTACACTTGCAGAAGTTTCTGGTGACGCCTTTGAGACAAACAAAGAGTTAAATTAACTTTTGGTACTTGTACTGGTATCCAACTTTCAAAGTGGTACCTAAACTGAAAAAACATCCAAACAATTACTTGTACTCTTGAATATTTTCATTGCATTAAATATAACAAATTTATCCAAAATCTTAACATAAAGACCCACATTACATGAACTGGGTCAACAAGGACCCATTAAAATAATTTAGATTTTTAAGATTAAACAAGGTTTATCAAGAACTTTGATGAACTTCATGAAGAACATGATAACATGAATACCACATAAAACAAAAAGGAATCTGGAAATATGTAAAACAATTGAAGTCTTTCTACACCATACTAAGGTAATTGAATACTTTGCACTTCATAGCCATAAGCAAATTTCACCTTCTTCTTCAACTTTTACTGAGAAAAAATTAAAATTCAAATAAAACAATATAAGAAAGCGAAAAAATATAAGATAAGTAGAGGAAGAAGATGATGACAGACATGAGAGAGAGAGAGGCTCTACTACATCTAGATCTCTAATGACCAAATTTCGCTGAAATCAAGTTCGACCCTGCTTTCGTGTCCTCCTCCACTCCCTCTCGTTCCTCCCCTGTGTCGCCCAGCTAGCTCCCCTGTGCCGGCTAGCGGAATTCATAATCAAAATTCTTGGGACCACACCCTTATAGAAGTATTTTTGTTCATAAATTTCTTTATGCTCTGATTTTTCTCTTTCCTTTCACTCTGTTTCATAAATTATTCATAAGTATTTGTAAGTTTTAGAGTGATGAAGAAAGAAACTCTTATCTTAGATCTTAAAATTAAAAAAATATTAATGGATCTTGTTTTACCCAACCCATTGTAATATAAAACTATCTCTCCTTATATGTATAGACCCAGAAGTCTATGTCAGCATCCACATCAGCTCCACATTGGAGCCACAAACGCACAAAATCCCCTTAGGAATTTTCCGTTACATCTATTAGTTTATTTTAATGGAATGAAATATTTTACTGGTGCAAATAATAGTTTGAAAATTATTTTTGGCATAAACACTCGTTTGGAAACTTTTTCTGTTCAGGTACTAATTTGAAAGTCGGGTACCAGTACAAGTACCAAAAATTGATTTAACAAAACACCACTCAGCGCTTAGAATATTAAACTTCATCTGCAAATAATATAATGTTATAACACAAATCTCTCTGTTTAACTTTTTGAAGCTGCTAATCGAATATCAATATCATCCTATATTTCTATATATACAATATTTTAGTAGCGAAGACTTGTATATGACTACAAATATACCTAGGTTATCTTACCTCGTCTATTATGTTGGTACACAGGAAGAGCTGCTTCCTGGTGGACATGGGCTCATGGTCCGGGGTTACTTTCCTGTTATAAATACACTTGCCAAAGGCCTTGACATCCGCTTGGGTCACAGGTAAAGAAGAATTCAACGCTTTAGTCACTCATAATTTATTTTTGTCATGTATTTTCCTCCACTTACCTGCTTATGTTTCTTATCATATTCTTAAGGGTTACAAATTTAGTTAGACGCTACAATGGAGTGAAGGTAACTGCTGAAGGTGGGAGGACATTTGTTGCTGATGCTGCCATTGTTGCAGTCCCTCTTGGTGTATTGAAATCAAATTGTATCAAGTTTGAGCCAAGACTACCTGAGTGGAAGGAAGCAGCGATCGCTGACCTTGGCGTGGGGGTCGAGAACAAGATAATTTTGCACTTCAAGGAAGTGTTTTGGCCAAATGTGGAATTCCTCGGAGTGGTTGCAGAGACTTCTTACGAATGCAGCTACTTCCTGAATCTTCATAAGGCTACTGGTCATGCTGTTCTTGTTTATATGCCTGCAGGGCAGTTGGCCCGTGATATTGAGAAAATGTCGGATGAGACTGCAGCAAATTTTGCTTTTACACAACTTAAAAAAATCCTTCCTGATGCTTCTGATCCGGTAATTTACTAATTTTACCTTTGGACACACATATACGCATCTTATCTATTTATAGGCAGTTAAAATCGGTTCATCTTCTGATTGCTCGGACTTGGTGACCTCCTAACCGGAACACAGTAGTAATTATTGTCGCGTGTAAGTAATCATGTGAAACTTTAGGTGTTCAAATTGGCTTGGATGGTTGTGTATAACATGAAGAATGTCGAGCGACAATAATAAAACACATTGTAACAAAGATGAAAATCTACCTAACCCTATGCTATGTAGATGTTTGTGATAGAATTTTTGTTTTTTTATTTATAAAAAAATCGTATTCTAATCCTTTTATCTTTTCTTCTTTTGTTGTATCATGCAGATTCAGTATCTTGTCTCTGGGGCACGGATGTGAACTCGCTTGGATCCTATAGCTATGATAAAGTAGGAAAACCCCATGATCTGTATGAGAGGCTAAGGATCCCGGTAGATAATTTATTCTTTGCAGGGGAGGCTACTAGTATAGACCACCCAGGCTCTGTACATGGTGCATACAAAACTGGAATGATGGCGGCTGAGGACTGCCGGATGCGTGTCCTGGAGCGGTACGGGGAGGTGGATCTGTTCCAGCCAGTCATGGGCGAGGATTCCCCGGTTTCTGTCCCTCTTTTGATCTCACGAATTTAGCATTTAGGGCTAGCTCATATGCCTGATTTCTTGGGTAATATTGTGGAAAATCATAGTTTTCCCAGTGGATGATCAGGCATTGGTTGATATATGGATAGTTTTATTCTAAATTAAGTACCTATGGTATTTCCTTGGGCCACCTTAAAACATATGGACATTTTAAACCCTATTATGCTATATTTGAAAAGAAGCCAAAAAAAATATTGGTTTCATGAACATGTAACACATATTTAATGAGCAATGACGGTATGGACGATAGCTTCTTTGTAGTAAAAATTTGCATCTATTATTTACTATTTAGTGATCATTATTTTATTGCCTTTTTTTTAGAGCAGACAAATTATAGAAATCTGCAAAACTCTTTCTCATGTGAATGTATGAGGAATCCCAATTGTAGACATTTTTTTCCAAAATTTTGGGAGCTAATTGTCAACGAGATGATACTTGATCTTAATCTTTGACATACTTCCCAATCGACGTTTTTTTTTGAAGTTAACTAAAATATTTTTAAGTTTTTTTTTAGAGTTTAGTATTGTCACGTTTGTTGTTTATAATTTTTAATAAATTATTTCAATTTTATGTTTAAAATGTCTTATTTTAACTTTCAAAATCGATAAAATCTTTTATAATTTATAACGGATATAGTATTATTTCTAATAAGTAGTATGTATATATACCTATTTATTTTTTATTATTGTTATTATTATTTGACAAGTTAGTATGTAAATATAAATAATTTATTTTTTATTTTACTTCTCTTGCACCATTTGCCACATTTATTTCTTTGTCACGTCGTTATATCTCCCCACTTAGCCCACTACAATAATATTTCCTGCAAGGACAAGATTTTACCTATATATAAATTTATAATGATAATGATTAAAATTATTGTTTATGTCTTGTTATTAAAATAGTAACTAAATACATAAATCGAGTGACCAATATAATCGACCAATATAATATCAACAAAGTTAGGAGATCGCTCTTTTGTGTGTCTATATTTATATTAATTAATAATTTCACGTAATCAATCCTTAATATTTTGACATCGTGTTAGCTCCTTTAAACAATAATCAACTCCCACATACATACTTATAATTTACACACATTATATATAAGGTAATCTATCTAGCATGTATAGCAATTTGACTATTTGGTATGAATCAAAAAAATTAACATATATCATTTTTACCTTTCATTAAAATTTTAAAATTTAAAAATATCAGGACTCACTAAAATTGGATTAAACGATATATAGTAATTATAGCATGTATTTGTATTACATTAACATAAATTATGTAAATTAATTGTTGAAATTTACAAAAAATGCAACAACGTTTTTAAATATCAGACTCTTTCTTCATAACAAAATAATCTTAAGTCATTTTTCAGGCACTCTTGTAATTATCTCTCTAATACATAAAACTTCAAGAGATAATCAATAATAATATAAGCATATATATTATTTTAAGAGATTTCATTAATTATTGATATTTCACCATAATTATTATTTATTAATGATTGTTTTGACATTTACTCTAATTTGTCAATCAAAACTATGTCGCATCATGCATTGAACACAAAAACTTAGAGGCGGAAAGAGGGAGGGGCGAGGGACATTTTCAGGCGATCTGACCTCCAATCTCCATGACTCGATGACTCCGTGACCATCCCTCTCAATTTTTAGGAGTAATAAGATGTAATTGTTTTTTTTATTTTAAAACTTACTAAATGAAACGACGTAAGTTTAAAAAAATAAAAAATTAAACCCAATTCTTATCTTCTTTCGCACAACAGAGCACTGGAGCAGGGTGTTCATTTGTTTTACCCAGAGCCAATTAGTTCGTCCGCCTCTCAGGCCTCAGGCTCAGCGTCTACCGATTGCCAAGTGCCACCAGCAGCTCCTCGCCGACGTCGTCGATCTCCTCTCCCCTTTTGCCGCGTCGCCCGGTAACGGTAAGTAGTTGTCAATTTAATTGAATATTTGATTTATGTTTTTAAAAATAGGAATTTGTGGTTATTTTTTCCATTAGTTAAAATTGATACAAATAAGGAATTTTGTGCTTAATGTTGCCATTAAATTAGAGATTTAGAGTTTGTTATGCCATGAATTAGAGATTGTGTTATTATCGTTGAATTGATATTGTATATTTATATTATGGTATATTGTTGTGAAATAATTGAATTAGGTTAGTTGATGAAATAATTGAATTAGGTTAGTTGATGAAATAATTGTGAAATATTATAATTTGGCAAAATAAATTTGAATATAAATTTGAGAAATGGTATATTTATGGTATAATGATGGTACACTGAAAGCAGCAGTTCAAGTGTCAATAAATAATTTTTTTATTGATTTTGACCCCCTCTAATATTATCCTATATATATATATACTCTATTTTTCCTATATATATATACATAAACACATACACAAAAAAACAATTGACCCAAAGCACAAGGACAACTGGACAGGGGTGTGAGTGCTTACTTTTAAACTATTGGGCTTGTCATTGAACATTGACCTTTAATTTAAGGTGTGTTTATGCATTTAACCAAACCAATAAATATCTACTCCATGTTCTATCCAAAAGCGAAATAAGAAATAGTAAAATTAACACTATTATCTCTGCTGATATTTCAGCTACTGCATCCTTCCTTGTGAGACGAATTGAAAGGTTTGAGCAGAAATTGGTGGCGGAGAGAGAGCAAAATGCCACAAACAATGTTGTTCCACAAGTCTTTTGTTTCAGCTCCAATCCCTGTTACTTGGAGGTTTGTTTTCTGTTTGCTTTTACCTATTAATTCTTTCATTTTTATTATCTGAATGTTTATGCTGTATTAATATTGCATTATGAAATTATAATCAACTCCAAAACTATACGGTTTCATGTTTCCCCCCCTGAATTGGGTAAATTCTTTTGGCATAAATATGGACCTTTATTTTATTATATGCTTCCTTTGGTTGATGGGAATTGTAATAAGCTCTTAAGTAGGTTCTATGGAATCAGTATATTCATTGTTTCAAATTAATAGGGTTGGCAGATGGAACAATTAGGGACAGAATTTATGTGTAGGAATTCAAAATTTTGTTTTGGGGAGCACGGGCATAGTTTTAACACTATTTAACCCAATTCACACTTGTTGGGAATCACTAGAAAATGAATTATTAGGTCAAAGCTCTAAACGGTAATTCTGTTAGATGTAATGTGAAATTGAATATAAATTCAGACTGATTGAATAACTCCATTTTAGTACTGATTGAATTATAGGTAAAGCATTAAATATCTCATACTTTTCTTATTCTAATCTCCATATTTAATGACATTATTATGGGCAATTTTGTCATTTTATTCCTCTTGAAAAAGTCTACAGGGACTTTTATCCCAGGACGGAGGAATAGTAATATACATACAAGCTCCAATCGTAGTTCTTAGTGAGGCTAATTGGTATTTCTTATGATTACCTGCAACTGACTGCCAATAACGAGTCTGCTTGGACTCAGTTCTGGATTCTTGTGATTCACAAAAATTCCAAAAGCAGCACTCTTGGTTTTCAAAAATTTCCACTTCGGATTAGCTGGATCCAAAAAGCCAATCTAAAAGTTAGAAAGTTGCCTTTTGATGCTGAAAAACAATATCAACCTCCAAAAAGCCAATCCAAATACAAACAGGCTCAATGCCTCTTTATGTTCCTTATTGACATTATAATTGATCATCTTGCTAATATCGAAGAGTTGAATTTGTTTTTGCTCCCATAATCAGTATAACATTGCAATCATAATTTATATGGGCGGGTTATTGGCAGTCCTATAATTGCTGTAGAATAGACCCACTTTTTGATTATATTGAAAGGGCACAAATTCCCTCGTATAGTCCTCTTGAAAAAAAAACTCCCTTTTGATTTAGATGAAGAGCTTAATTATATAGTTACAGATCGGCAAAAAGGGGTAATACCCCATTGTGGTTGTTCGAGTTTAAGAATTATTTCACTGAACTTGAAAAAAAATGGAATTGACAAATTGAACTTTTTAAAAATTATTAATTGGACCATTCCGTCCAAGAAAATGGACGAAATATTTACATATGTGGTAGCGAGAGAAAAAGAGCAAACAAAATATTTACTAATGTGACCAATGATTTGGCAACCACATAAGAATTTAAAGAAAGAAGAATAAATTTTGATTTTCTTTCTTTCATTTTCCTATTATTCCCTCTCTTCCTAAGTTCTTCTTCGTCTGGTTACTTACTTCTTCATATTGGTTTAATTTCATTATCCTAAATCCATAATCACACATCGCCCACCATTACAAAACTTATATTTATCATCTATTTGGTCTCAACACAAGTGAGTGATTTAAAATCCATCGAAGATGATCTCAAAAGTGGCAACCTGGTCAACTCATTGATCGGTTACTCCTATTCAACTCAGGTCTTCATTATATCGCAATTTTAATAAATATCGTACTTCAATCTCAAGCCCAAAGAACTCCTTTATCCTTCATTCTCAATCTCGATCAGATCGTGAACGATTTCGTGTTTGTGGGGTTCACTAGGAGCTTTAAAATCGATGGATCAAGGTGTTTTAAAATTCATAGCATTGGATGGTGCAATTGTCGAAGATGCAGCCATAAGAGAAGCAGGATTGGCTCACAGTAGTGTGAGAATTAATTATCGCTCAAAAAAGCCCTATTTTTTCGCAGCAAATTGATCCTAATTTTTGTATGTTTTCGTAACCCTAGTTCTTCTATCATCTTTTGCTCATGTTTCTCTATAATCAAATTGGGGAATATATCTAGGGTTGAAGATGAAAAGAGCGAGAGAAAGAAAAAAACTATAATCAATTCGGGAATATATTTAGGGTTTCAATTTGGGATGATTCAATTTGGGCATGTGTTTTCTGGGTCAAAGATGAAGAAGTGGAGAGAGAAAGACGTGTTTTCTGGGTTGAAGATGAATAAGAGGAGAGAAAGAAAAAAATATAAAAAACAAAGTTTAGTCGATGGCAAAATATCCACGTTGGAAGCAAGCGTGTTTTCGATAAGCCATATTAACATTTAGTTGTCTTTTCTTTTTTTTCTTTTAAAAGCCACGTATGAAAATAGGAGATGGAATTTGACGTCCGTCCAATTTTTTAGACGTAATGGTCCAATTAATAATTTTAGAAAGTCCCTTTTTGCCGTTACAGATCATTCATCAAATATATAAACTGGAATAATCAGAATTTTTGCATCTCTCTTACCATGGCGATATCTTTAACATAAAGTTTTGGGAAAAGAAACAAAGGAAAACAGTACTCCTCCCCGCGTCCTAAAATATAAGAGCAATTTTGACTTTTAGAAGTCAATTTGAGACATTCTCAAATTCAAATTGATGTTATTAATTTAAATTTTGAAATAACAAATACTCTAAACAGTAGTACTTTTAAGATAGCTTATAAATTTCATAATTGCACCAAATTAAATTATATGAATTCATATTAGATTTGCTTTGAGTTTAAAATATCCCAAATTGACTTCAACTAGTCAAAACGGTTCTTATATAGTGGAATGGAGTATGGCTTTTTCCACTCTTCTAATTGTAATTTGTAACTATACAAAGTGTACTCTAGTTGAATGACCATATCACACAAAGGGATACTAATAGCGCCATTTTATTGTTGTATATACTCCTTGTATTGTTTAGCAGATATGGTTCCTGGAACCCAGCTTTGATAATAGTAGTATGAGAAGTTTATAATATCTGTATCACTCATATGTATGTGCTTTAATCCAGTAACCAGAATATAAGTGGGAATTCAGTTAAAGCCGATGTCAAAATCCATAGAAGAGCAGAGATAGTTTGTCTCGGTATGTTGGCACCTCGAAAGTTCATGCAAAAGAGGAAGAAAATAGAAGTCTTCAAGGATGCTAATGATGAAGCAGATCAGAAGAACTGGAGGAAGTTGATGAATGAAATTGAAGAGGTTGGCTCTGCAGTTTCAGTACTTCAAGTCAAAGGGTCAAGAATGAGGCTCTTCCTAAAGACCTGGTTCTTGGAACCTTGGTTAGATTTAAGCAGCTGAAGAAATGGAAACTTGTTGGTGAGGTATGCAAGTGCTACTCTTATTATTATTATTTCTCTCCTAAATTAATAATTTATAAAAGAAGCCACCGAAAGGGGGTGGCTCCCATGTACACTATGAATATACAAAAAAGGGAGACTACGCACAAAATCGCAGTCCCTACAAAAAGAATACCATGACAAAAAAGGGTCTAAGAGCGCACAAAAGGCAAAATAATTATCACAAGAAGCATGCAGCAGCGGGTAGTCTCAAACCACATACTGTAGAACAAGGATTTACTTCCCTCAAGAAAAATACATATTTAACTCTAAAGCAGAATATGAATATGTACAAGAGGTCTTTCCCTGCCCTAAACACTATGCAATTCCTCTCACTCCGCATAGTCCACCACAAACAATTGGGAATCACTGCCCACCGCCTACGCATCTCTCTATTGACCTTGATAACACCTCGCGCCTGCAAAAGCCTCAAAGCTTATTTTGCTATCACCCACTTTAACAGCACTAGAGAAAACTCCCAAATCCTGCACAACCTCAATTGGAGCAACACATGATCTATTGACTCCCAATCCCCGTGGCACATAATGCATCTATTCACGATGAACTTGTTACATTTCCACAAATTCTTGCGTTAATGCCTCTCCTGAAGCAGCTGTCCAAGCGAGGAAGGTTCCTTTTGAGGATGAGGAGCTTTCCTCCAAATGGTGCACCAGCCTAGGAAACTCCGCTTCATGGCCCCTATTAAAACCGATAAAACAACCTCATAGAAAACAAACCCCTCCCATGCTCCTTCCATTACTAGAATCGTCCCCCCTTCCCTTGGGGACCAACCTCCGCTAATAGCATAAACAAGGACTCGACCTCCTACAACTCCCAATCTTGGAACCTCTGGCTCATAATCTACCACCAAAGTATCCCCATTACCGTGATGGCAAATAGGTTAATAAACCTAATAGTTTGAGCCAAAAAGGATCCATCCTCCTTCCATCCCCCACCATGTACTTTGTGGTCTGAAAAAAACTTCCAACCCGTTAGAAATGGCCTTCCACACCCTACCTCAATAAGGAATCATCCTCTCGGCAACAAAGCAACCTCCTGTAAGCGACAAATTTACTAACCACTCCCCTATTGCAAAGGTGACCCTCCACCACAAACATCCATAGTCATTTACTTGTCAAACTCACAAGGTTATATTTGTCCTCCTCTTCGTTACCCTGCCACAAAATCGCTAGTGAGCTCGTCCAACCTCTTCTTAACTGAAACCGGTAAGATACAAAGAGACATCAATATGACTAAAATTCCATAGAACATTAGGCTATCCAGTGTGGGTTAATATTATGATCTCTTTGCTCCCATTTTGAAGTCTTAGTTAATTGTGAAGAGGACAAACTACAAATCTTTAATGATAACTAATGTAATGTTACTAAATTCAATTTCCATGTGTTCCATATAATTATCTAACATTTTGCATCATTATATGTCATATATAAAACTAGTTAAGCATAAATAATGAGAAGCGGAATCTAGTGTAAATTTTCCGGTCAACAATTATACTTACCGAGACCTTCAGGAGGGAATTGCTCTGACTATCTAGGCTCAGTTGTACTTTATTTTTTATACATGAAGAGGAACAGATTCTGCACATGATTTCCTTATTTTTTGTGTTCAATCTGATTCGATGTTCTAATACCTTTGATTGCATTAATCTTCTTTCTCCTCTAGATTCTTGAATGGATATGGACTCAACATTGGTGGGATTTCAACGAGATGGATGCTCTGATGCTTATTACAGCTTATGGAAAGCAGGGGACTTTAACAAGGCTGAAAGCGTTTTAGGCTACATGAACAAAAAAGGCTATCCCCCGAGTGTGGTATCCCACACTGCTCTTATGGAAGCATATGGAAAAGGAGGTCAATACAATAAAGCAGAAGCAACGTTTCGAAGGATGCAATCTTCAGGACCTGAACCTTCTGCTGTAACATATCAATTAATTCTTAAAATATTTGTTGAGGTAACTGGATTTTTGTATATCTTAATTCTTAGCTATACGTGTCAAGTTAGCATCCTAGGCATTCATGATATAAAATCAACAAAAGCATTAGTCTGAACACTCTTGGGTGAAGGTTCTAAGATAAAGAGAAGAGAAGCAGTCTGACAATGCGGTATAGAATTGCATTATATCTTGCCTAATCAAATTTGTGAAATAGTGATTCATACTTTGAAAAGGTGTTTGCTAGTGCTTGAATATAAATACCTCTATGGTTCAAATATTAATTAATGTAACTTTATGGATAAAATATCCACAGGTTAAAATCAAACCTACAAATAAGACTCATTTTTGACAGGATCAATTTACTCTGATGGGTCATATTATGGTTACAGTCTAAATTTTCTCTCTGATATATTGCTGGAGTGTGGTTGGTAATAACTAATAACACTGATGGTGGAAAGGAGAATCAGTTCAAGTTAGATCTTTTCAGATTATTGAATGTTTTTTGCTGATGTTATAAACTTTAAGTTAGAGAAGAAAACTTAAAATTTTGTGCATATTGCATTTGTTCGTCTTGAACACATTTTGTTCATCACAATTCCTATAGTATGAGGGACAGCTCCTTCTTCTTCATTCCTTAGTAGCTCTCTGTGTAATTTTTTTTGCTGTGGCCTAATAACATTTATGCGCTCGTGTTTGTTTATTGAGTAAGATATAGGTGTATTATTGTTGGCTTGTTGCTCTTATGTCTAGACTGGAACTTTGAACCTCGTTAGTGTAACTGGGAATATTGCAGGGAGACAAGTTTAAAGAAGCTGAAGAAATTTTTGAAACCCTTCTGAACAAGGAGATTTCACCTTTAAAGCCAGACCAGAAAAATGTTCCATATGATGATTTATATGCATAAAAAGGCTGGGAGCTATGACAAAGCTCGTAAACTATTTTCATTAATGGCTGAGCGAGGAATTCGGCACACTACAGTTACATATAACAGCTTAATGTCATATGAAGCTAATTACAAAGAGGTCGCAAGAATTTATGACCAGGTAAATTTAAATAAAAATATGTGATTGTTTTTCCCTTTATATAGGTTAAATTTATATCCATATTGGCTTTTTTCATGTAATTGCCTTTGGCTTTACGAAATTCGTCCCCTTACAAATTATTTAAGGAAATTAAAAAGGAAAAATTCTGTTGGATAACTTATTATTAGCTCTGATAATAGTCTTTAGAAGTGCTGCAGCAACTCCTTTCTTTGCTTGCAAGATGAACTTGAGGATGTTCTTAGTAGCTGCCTGTGTTTTAATATACATGTATAGATATGTTTGTTAAAATCTTACCTTCTCTATTTGTGTAATAAACAGCTTCAAAGTGACTGAGATTGATGATGAGAGATAATAATCATTCTATTTGACCTTCTCTTTTAAAAATCTTTCTAAAGGAATTTATTTCTGGTATTAAAATAACCGAAATTTGCTCTTCTTATTTTACCTCATACTTTCTGGATGTTCATTTTGAGCTGTGAAAGGATTTTTTTCTTTAAATTTGGACTTGGCTTTCCCTTTTAATTTAAGTTCATAATGATTTCATCAGAGTAATGTTAATTTTAGATGCAAAGAGCTGGTCTTCAACCTGATGTTGTGAGCTATGCCTTGCTCATTAATGTTTATGGGAAAGCTAGAAGGGAAGAAGAAGCATTAGCTATTTTTGAGGAGATGCTTGATGCTGGTGTCAGGTGTGTTAAGCTAATTCCAGGTTATTTAATATATAGAGTTTCGTGACCATCTGAGCGCCAAGTAAAGAGGAATGTCTTTTTTCTCTTTTCAGGCCAACACAAAAAGCTTATAATATTTTACTTGATGCATTTGCAATATCGGGAATGGTGGAGCAAGCTCGTACCATCTTCAAGAGCATGCGAAGAGACAGGTAACATTTATTGAGCTGAGTCAGGATCATTCCAGTGCTTTGTTATCGACATATGTTATATATAAGCTTATAAATATGAGTTCGAATCTCCGATCCTGACAAACTCACCCTGAGACTCACACCCATGTATGCACAAGGAAACACTCAAGAGGCACTCTTGAGTGATTGGCAATTGGAGTTGGGTTGATATGTGATACCTCAGGAGGAAGATAGTGTAGATTTAGGGAGATATATCATGAAAATCCTCCAGTTTAAAATTTAGTTATAAATTTTAAGCTAAAGTTCACTTTATGCTCCTCAAATCATCAAATCCAATCCTTTCAGTTTATTTATAACGCTCAAAATCCAAAATAAGGTATTAAGGCAGAAATAATCCTCATCACTTTGTTGGTTTTTAATTTTGTTGTTGGAGATGAATCAACCTTGTGAGACATAGTTTTCATCTATCACACATTTTTGTGGAAACCGCTCTCTCTCTCTCTCTCTCTCTTCTTTGTTTTTCATCTTGTTTTCTACTTTCTTATCCCTTACCTTTTCCTAAGTTTATTTTTATTTTGTTTTCACAAGTTCATTTTTGTTCTTTGTTTTCATAAGTTTATTTCTTTGTTTTCTCTGATAAGGTATTACATTTTTGTTATCATTGTTCTTTGTTTTATATTTCTCTTCTTTGTTCTTCATATTACTTACCCTCCTTCCCTCATAGATTATATATCTTCTTTATCTGCTACTATAAGTGGCTGGCTCTTTATTAATGGCTACTCCTGTTGAGTCTCAGGTGTCCAACATTTCCCCATATCTAACCTCTCCTTTTTCTACCATTGATTGGCTTGTAGGATTGAAACATCTAATACTTTTGAACAAAAAATACGAGGATAAGATAATTAAGGTGTTCTCCTGGTGCATCCTTTATTTATCCCTACAAATGCCTAAAACTGAACTCTTTAGTTTTGAATTACTTGTGGTTGGATTATGTTTACTTCTGGAAATCATCATATTAATCGAGTTTTTTGGTGCAGATTAGTGTTTGTGAATATAGTATCCTTACAACTGGCGTGCTTAGAACAATTTTTCCCTTGTCTACATGAATAAATCTTTGACATCATAGTTGGAAAGATTCACTAATGAAAGTTATTTGTAGCTTATTTTCATTTCACCCTAGAACTGTACCAAATTGCATCTGCAGTAAAAGTGTAGAATGAGTATGTTAAAGTTGTACTGTGAGGCAGTAATACTTGAAAAAAAATGTCTTTCACATACTTTATATCTTTTATGGGCTAAAGAAAGATGTATATTTCTGATGTGAAATGTACACTAAATGATACTTCCTCCGTTTCAAAGAAAAAAGAGTCCAATCTGGCTTTGTTCCTAGTTATTTTGCAAAATCCAAAATTCAAATTTGGTTGTAAATTTATTTAATTCTTCATAATAACAATTTTGTTCTTGGTAATACTTTTAAATAGTTTACAATATTGACTATTGCATTGATCAAAATTCAAAATTAAATAAATTCATATCAACTTTAAAATATAGGATTTTGCAAATTGTCTAGGGAAAAAATCTTTTGTGGAATAGAGGAATAGTATATAATTTTATCTCATGTTCATCCACAGTTATAACTGCTTCTAGGCTTTAAATGTCTTTTGAAGCTATTATATACATATACCTCTCTATATTAACTTGCTTTCGGTGATCCCTTGGCAAGTGTGCAATCACCCTTCTTCTCCATCTAACAACGAAATACTTTTGTGGTGATTGAACAGACTATGGTCTTACTGCTCGATTAGTTTGCTTATTGGACCTAGGGCATGCCATTTTTATCCTAGTCAAAATATGCACTAGGTTCACCACTAGATTGAAAAGTGTATTTTTGGAGCATGGATATTTTCCATATTGGAAACTTAACATCTGATCTGGTATGCAGTGCATATGAGGTGATGGTAAAATTTGATGTTTATTTTTGGTAGGTGTACACCTGATCTTTGCTCTTATACAACGATGTTATCGGCTTATGTAAATGCATCTGATATGGAGGGTGCTGAGAAATTCTTCAGAAGAATAAAACACGATGGATTTAAACCCAATGTTGTTACATATGGGATTCTTATCAAAGGGTATGCTAAGGTTAATGATTTAGAGAAGATGATGAAGAAATATGAAGAAATGATTGTAAGTGGCATAAAAGCGAATCAGACCGTCTTCACTACAATCATGGATGCATATGGTAAGAACATGGATTTTGGAAACGCTGTAGTTTGGTTCAAAGAGATGGAATCTGCTGGGGTTCCTCCAGATCAGAAAGCCAAGAATATTCTTCTCTCTCTAGCAAAAACAGCGGAAGAACAGATGGAAGCTTACCAGCTTGTAGGACAAGGCGATCATCGTCCGAATGAGCCAAATGCTGTGAAGTTCCCCAAGCATTTTGATGACAAATGAAGACGCGTGGATGAAGAAGATGAGGAGGATGAGGAGGATGACAGCGACAATGATTATGAAGATGTAGAACTGATGGTTTTCGCCTGTGGAAAAACAAGACGAGTTGATAGTTTCTGATGGTGTTCATCAACAAAGACTTCAAGTTCTAAATATTTGATGACCTCTTTCTGTGGATGTTCCCATGTATGTGCAATATCTAGCTCTTAAAAATATTTGGAAAATGATATATCTTGTAATTGTAATTTTATATGGACTTTTTTGTTGCGTGGATAACTATCGTCCCTAATAATTAGAAAGTAAAAATTATTTACTATTGACAATATAAATTTAGTTTATAAAATCTAGCTTAATTAAAAAATGAATTATCATATACAAAAGAATACACATGTATATCAAAATCCTTTTCACATATATTTCTATTTTCTTACAAAAATTCTAGAAGATAAAGGAAAATGGGAGAAAATTAAGAAAAAGTAAATAGGATTTCTTTTCCTAATTCCTATATTCCATCTCAAACTATTTGATGTTATAAAGAATTTTCGTTTTACCAAAATAATTGTGTTTTTGCTATTTTCTAAACAATTAAAGTGGTTACATTACACGTTTACTCTATTTATTTATTTATTATTTCTCCTCATAAGTGTATAATCCCAAATTGCATAATTATGAATGTAATTGTACTTTTAATGATAAATTTAGCATAATAACTAAGCTTCTTAATAAGTGTAAGAATGATCAAAAGTGTAGATAATTTGGGATGGAGGGAGTAGTAAGTTAATAAAAAGGGTTTTTTAAAAAAAAGGGTTATTATTAAAAGTGTAAAAATGTTTAAACTTAATCGAGAATAGGTTTGAATTTTTGAAAGAATATGATTGAGTATTTAATAAAAAAGATTTAATTTATTAAATTTTAAAAATTTTGAATTTTATAAAATTTATCGAAAGATACTACTATCAAATAAAATAAAATAAATTTAATTAATAAATTCACGAATATCACGTTAGCTATATACTAACGAAATATGATTACATTTAAAAGATTTTTAAAAAAAAAAATTGTTCTTGAGTTAAAAAGACGATCACTAATTGAATTATTTACTTTCCTATAACTTGAACCGATAATATAATCGAATATTAATAAAAATTATAATTTAAAAGAGATGAAATTATAATTTATTAAATTTTAAAATTTACATGTATTATGAATTATTTGTATTTTGAATACGAATTGAGGCAGTATTATTGTTAGCACTCCTCCTACCGAGAAAAAACAATATTTTTGTTTGCCTCGAAAAAAAATAAAATTAAAAATAAAGAAATCGTCAAAAGACCTAACGCCAGGAGGGTACAGAGGAGTTTCTGAAAGGAACAGTAGAGAGATAGCAGGAGAAGACGAAGTAGAAGAAAGAAGCACGAGAAGAAGCAAATTGGGCGCAGATTTCCTATCGGAGTTAGGGCTTTATCCAATTGTATCTTTCCCTTTTCCATTTTCTTCGTATAGTTTTGATTTCTAATATAATTTGTCATTTCCCTCTCAACCACATTCTATACTTATATTAATGTATGTGTGTGTGTGTGTGTGTATATATATATATATATATATATATATATATATATTGGTATACATAGACTGAGTCTCGAATAGATGGCCTGTTTTTGAGTTTTTTTTGATGATTTAGGTAGTTTTTGGTTATCCCTTAAAATGGGATCGTTTCTGTTAAATTTGATTAAGTTTATATATAGTAAATTAAAAGGTCTAGGAAACACCTTCATCAATAGAAAGGAATTACTTTCATTTCATACATTGTTTAACTTACGTAATTTAAACAATGCAATTATTTTAAATTATTTGGAGATTCAGGCTGTACATTATAGCTGTTAATTTTATATTTCAAGGTGGACTTTGGATGAATGATGAAGTGGGGGATTAATTTAATTTATATTTTGTTAATAATTTGATTAAACTGATATTGTTTAAATGTATATTTTTTAGCGTGTCCCATGTCTGGTGCCTACTTCTTATTTTTCTCTAATGTTTATTATTTAATAGGTTTTAGCTGAAATACTTGGAATAAAAGTCATGGCTTGTATTTGGATAGCTAGGCTTGTTGCAACCTTTAGCTAGTTAATTTGGAAACAGTTCTAAGAGAGCCTACTTTACCTATCACAGATGGGATTGGTGGTTTATGTAAAGATTGTAGATGCCATTATCTTTGTTCTGCTTGGTTTTATTCAATTCGTGCTTAGTGCAAGTGCTGTTGCCATTCTTTAAGGAGGAAAGATGATATGCTCTATGATTCTTGGTCAGAAAACACTAGAAACTTTAGATTTATCAAAACAAGTTGCTATTACCATAGTAATAGACATATACTGAACAATTTTCTGCATATATTACGTTAAAAATTTTCCATTGTTTCGTGCTTCTATTATTAAGTATGATGTGGATTGTTAGTGCCATTTTTTCCTGCTGTTTGATTGCAGAAATATTATTTTTCTTATGTCTAAATCATATATAGGTTGGCTATTTGATGTTCATGAGAAGATATAGTCAACAAGCTTAGTGACTGCCAATGTATTCTAAAGGAGATGGTCAAGGGGACAGGCCCCAGCGGACAAGTGATAGGCTACGGAGAAGTCCAAAAGTATATGGTCGCTCGTTTGGATATTACACAACCCCCATTCATCGCTCTAAGCGAAGCAAGACTAAAACAAGGACTGCAGCGTCTCAGATTGCAAAGATGTTGCGTACTGGAAACCGGCCTGTGAAGACTCCAAATGCAAATGTATGTGTCTTTCCCGTTTTTATCTCAAGCGTACTTTATAGATACTATGGGCAGGATCAGTTGAAGATTATTTATTTATTTGTTTATTAAGTTTTTTCCGTTGTATATATAAAAATATTGCATCGTTGATGTCTTGATATTTATAAGCTCCATGCATTAATTAAGATTCTTTCTATATCTAGACTCTAATGAACATGCTAATATTGAACAACTAAAGAGCAGGCTAGATGTGTTTTTATTTCATCTTTGAAATGTATAGTTAATGCGTACTTGGTATAATACAACTCTTCTGAAGTATATATGCTTGGTCTCATTTTGTCCACGTCATTAATTGACAGGATTTACCCTTTTTCAGTGATAGCATTTTTTGGCCTCTCTTCTGCACAATAGTATCATTTTACTGTTGATATTACTCGTGGTTTCAAGAATTTTCCATGATGACTTCAATTTCTTATCGCTTGCTTGTATCATCTTGTAAACGCATGGGTACATATACTCCCTAGCATGATCTTTCCTCATATCAGATAGGAGATAATGCCCTTTTGTTCTGGTCCAAACACGAGTCATCTTCTCTCAGTTATTTCCTCATTACCACTTTGTTTTCTATTTTTTAAATTTATTTATGTATTTTTCTATTTCTGACAATTTACTGTCCTAGTTTTTTTCAGTCAGTCGCAACCAATCTTCGGCGTTCTACCAGAAAAAGGAGGATGGCTGTAAACCTGGAAGACTACACTGATAGTTCTGGAACAGAGGACAATGACCTAATGGTGAGGTTTAATATTCTCTAATCATGCAATAATAGTATAGGTCAGCTTTTTGTTTGGTTTTGACAGATTTAGAGGTTTCAGTGTTGCCTCATTCAGGTCTGAGATAGTTATTTTATCTGGGGACTAAAGTGCTGTGTGATTTCATTTCAGAGCCCCAAGTATAGAAGCTCAAGGAATCGGATGGATAATAGTGAGGATGAGTTATTGCCTAGACGTGAAGGACTGCGACCTCGTCGTGCAGGACTGCGACCTCGTCGTGGAAAAGCAGTTGCAAGGGAACAGATAAATCTAGAATATGATGATGAAGAAGATACTTCTGATGAAAAGGTTGGCCAAGATGTACAGCAAAATAGGAATGATGTGGAGGATAATGATGGTGAGGATGAGGTTGGTGGGGATGGTGACCGTGAAGATGAGGGTGAGGGTGAAGATGAAGGTGAGGAAGATGGTGACGATGAAGAGGGTGAGGACGAACAGGAAGGCAGGCGACGATATGATCTTCGTAACCGGGCTGATGTGCGCAGGCTCTCTCTTGAGGAGGGTAAGCAAAGACCGAGATCCCCTCGAAGAGTACTGCAGCAAGGAATGGGGAATAAGGTTAGCAGGGATGTAAGAAGAGGCGGACCCCGAGTTCATAAACGTCATCGGTTAACACGAGCTGAAGACTCGGATGACTCCCTTCTTGTGGATGAGCTGGATCAAGGCCCTCCTATTCCTTGGGGAAGAGGTGGGAGCAGAGCTGGGCCACCTTGGCTTTTGGGGGGACTAGACATGCATGGGACATCAGCATGGGGTTTGAATGCTGCTGCATCTGGTTGGGGTCATCAAAGTGACGCTTTTGCTAATTCAACTGCTGGGATCCAAACTGCTGGGCCAAGTTCCAAGGGAGGAGCTGATATTCAACCATTACAGATCGATGAGAGTGTAAGTTTTGATGACATAGGTGGCCTTTCTGAGTATGTCGATGCACTGAAAGAAATGGTTTTCTTTCCCTTGTTGTATCCAGATTTTTTTGCGAATTACCATATCACCCCTCCAAGGGGGGTTTTACTGTGTGGCCCCCCTGGTACAGGGAAAACACTGATTGCAAGAGCATTAGCATGTGCTGCTTCAAAAGCTGGCCAGAAGGTCAGCTTTTATATGCGAAAGGGTGCTGATGTGCTTAGCAAATGGGTTGGTGAGGCTGAACGACAACTGAAACTACTTTTTGAAGAAGCCCAAAGGAATCAACCTTCCATTATCTTCTTTGATGAGATAGATGGACTCGCTCCTGTTAGATCTAGCAAGCAAGAGCAGATTCACAATTCCATAGTGTCAACTTTACTTGCCTTGATGGACGGTCTTGACTCTAGGGGACAGGTTGTTTTAATTGGAGCAACCAACAGGATTGATGCTATTGATGGAGCCTTGCGGCGTCCTGGTAGATTTGATCGAGAATTCAATTTTCCTTTGCCTGGTTGTGAGGCACGCGCTGAAATATTAGACATCCATACTCGGAAATGGAAACAACCTCCTTCAAAGGAGCTAAAATTGGAACTTGCAGCCAGTTGTGTAGGATATTGTGGAGCTGATTTAAAAGCTTTGTGCACTGAAGCTGCCATTCGTGCTTTTCGTGAAAAATATCCTCAAGTTTACACAAGTGATGACAAATTTGTGATTGATGTCGATTCAGTGGAGGTGGAAAAATTTCACTTTATTGAAGCCATGTCAACAATTACTCCAGCTGCTCAAGAGGTTCAATTGTGCAGTCTCGGCCATTGTCATCAGTTGTTGCACCATGCCCTACGAAGACATTTCCAGAAGACCATGAGTATAATATCAGATATTTTTCCTGTCATTGCAATTTCTTCAGAATCAAGCAAGCTTTCTAAGCTCTCCTATGCTTCTACTATTCCTCTAGTGTACAGGCCTCGACTTCTTCTATGTGGTGGTGAAGGCGTTGGGCTGGTAAATTTTTGGAACTTGTGATATAATTTATACTAATTAGAACTGCCAATACTTACTACTAAAGTTTTGCAGGATCATCTGGGACCTGCAATTTTACATGAACTAGAGAAATTTCCCGTCCATTCTCTTGGACTTCCTTCTCTACTTTCTGATCCCAGTGCTAAGACGCCAGAGGAGGCGTTGGTGCATATATTTGGTGAAGCAAGGAGAACCACACCATCAATACTCTACTTACCTCAGTTCCATCTTTGGGCAGAAAATGTGCATCTGTTTGGAATATCTTATTCCTCTTCCATCTTATGCTAATTTACTTTAGAGAACATACTCAAATTTAACATTTTGACAATCCATTGTGGAAGTAATTGACTTTACACATCTTCTGATGTTACCATGTTTGTGCTGTCAGGCACATGAGCAACTTAAGGCTGTCCTGCTGACATTGTTGGAAGAATTGCCTTCGGACTTTCCCATATTTTTACTTGGAACATGCTCACTTCCACCTGTTGAGCTGAATGAAGACCATTCTTCAGTATTTCCGCAGCATAGTGTGTATGTTTTACCAAATTGAGTCCCATGTTTTATTCGCTACTCCCTGGTGTGGTGTTTAACTGTTTCTAATCTGTCTACTGCATTATATTCGTCATCCTAAGCTTGCAATGTCAGCTTCAAAATAAGCAATTTTATAATCTTTCTACATTGTGAATTGGCACGCACCTTATCCATTCGTTTACAATGGAAGTCAGCAACCAATTTCTTTCTTCCTAATCATTATATGAGGCAAGCATTGTTTGTTCCAATTAATTATATGAAGCTTATGCATATATTTATGCATCTTTATGCAAGTGTCCAGCTTCAGCTTGTCGTTGGCCTTGGTTTCATATTGGACACCAATGCTCGTGTCCCTATGCCCATTATAATCACCAGTATCAACTCCCTTTTACAGGCTTTCCCTTTGTGTGCATGTCAATACTTAATCACTGTGCTGAAAAAACTTTGGCACAAGATATTGATATAATAACGCTCCTTGCTTTAGGGAGGTTAAGTGTTTGTTACATGAGTTATGTTAATTTTCTTATCAATTTATAGCATAAAACCTTTATTTCTGCTGCCACGTTGATGAAAGTTTGCTTACTTAGTCTTCAACTCGACTCGAATAAGCATAACCGAGCCGAGCATGGGTATCTGGACTGTCTTTCTTCTTTCTTTTCCCCCCTCATCTGATCAAGTATCTTTGTGTTTTATGGTCAAAAGTTTTCAGTGCTTAGCAAGCAACACTCCTTAAAGTAACAACTTGCAAAAAAAAAAACCTTCAAAATCCATCAAGCTTGTATTTACCTTACCAATTGTTCTATGCGATTTAAGACCCTTTGGTGCGTATCTTTTATGGTGGACTATGTGGTCCGTGTCAGGCTCTTGTGCATTTGTTTTTGAGCTTTTATATAGCTTCTTGTTTTCCAGTAAAGTTTGGTGATTCTTGTACTTATATGTTGTGGTTGCATTCTTATATCCCTTTTCTGCTGGCTATTGGTAGCATCTTAAGCATTTGCGATTTATTTAATGCATCGTCTTCCTGATTGATAATGATTCTGTTAACATTTGGAGCATTTGTTATATAATTTGTAATACTACTCTTTGGTACAAAGAACTGTTGGTATTTTACCGAAGGAATTAATAATGATAATTGATTTGTCACTTGATAATACTATTTCTCCTTTGGCTTTGCAAAATTTGTTCATTTTAAGCTAAACGTTACTTCACCACCTGTTCTAGTGACTTTACTCTTTAGACCAGGGATTTTCAAGCTAATGAAATGGTGATTTATATTTGTTTCTTAACAGCTATGTAGTGGACAAACCATCATCTGAAGATAGATCTATATTTTTTGATCGTTTGATTGAAGCTGCTTTATCAATACCATCTGACAGCAAAACTAAGAAGTCCCAGAAATCAGCTTCCCTGCTTGAACTCCCCAAGGCACCAAAGGTGGCTACTGGCCCTAAGGCCTCTGAGTTAAAAGCCAAGGCTGAGGCAGAAGGGCATGCCCCTTCGCCGATTCTTGTATGTGCCTTCGTGATATTTGCAATCGGTGAGTTAATCATGACTTGAGTCATTCCATTCTAATAAAATTTTGCAATTAATTACGTATTTTTTAGTACAAGTTTGTGCTACATGTGTATCACATCAGATTCCTCTTTATAGTATTATAATATAATCTTCTCATAATACGCCGACAGAAAATGATGTTGGAAATTTTGAAATCAATATCTCAATTTTAAAGATTGACATATTTATATGATAGTCAGAATAGGTCTTTACAGAGGTACTGCATTAGGGGCTTGGGTGATCTTGATGTTTTGTTATGTGTGTTTCGAGTTCTAATTTGAGATTCGATATTTGACTCAACCCAAATCATATATTGCGGCGAGCTGAAGGAAAAGGAAGATGATGTTTAGACTTAGTAGTGGCAGCGGAGGATTGAGGTTGAAACGCTGAAGTCCCGAGGGTTGGACATGCTTTTTTATTTGGGCATATTATATTTTTAGCCAGCTGTATATGGTATTGTAGCTAGGATTTTTGTATACTTATCTTTCTCAGTTTTGTAGCCTTCTCCAAAGAGAAATAGTTTGGGTGAATTCGGGCTTTTTGGGTGTGAGAGTTCTCTTCACACTTTGATATAATGATATCTTCTGCCACTCGCTTGTGGTTTTTCCCAATTTGGATTTTTCGCGTAAATCTTGTGTCTTCTTTGTTTTTTCGTGGATTTCTGTGTTTGTCCATAGTTTGTTGTAACAATTTTTCTGTGTTTGTCCATAGTTTGTTGTAACTATTTTCCATATCCACGATTCTCTTAAATCACCTTTTGGCATTTACACTTAAAATTAATCAATTGACATTACATAGTTTTGTGCTTGGATTATCTTACTTTTTCTGGATTTTCAAAGAAAAGATTATATAAGGGAGCAGATAATTTTCTGGAAGCAAGGATGAGATATCCCTTCAAACAAAACCAAAAGATGTACAAAGTCACAGTTTAGGTCAGCCCTCCAATTCGTACATGGATATGATAAAGCAATCCCTAAAAGCACCCATTGACCAATGCCAACAAAAAAGCAAGGAAAATGACCATTCAAACTACAACCAATGAAGATGCATGTGATTTTGCTCATATAAATGCTAGAAAGGATGGCAAAGCACCCGCACCCTCAATGTCAAAGAATTTTGCCATCCATCAGCCCTTTAAACCAAAGGATCGGAAAAGAAGAAAATCTTTGCTGTCTGAGAGCAAAACTTAACACTCCTTCAACGCACTAAACAATTAACACCAAAGCTCCCATTTTACAGGACAATGAAGGTAAAGGTGAGGACTAGAGTCACTAACCTGCAACACAACACACACATGTCCGGTGAGAATTGTAAGCACTATGCTTTGGAAGCAAGACGTCAATATTGAGTCTGTTATTAGATGGAGCATTCTCATCCAGATAAAGTAGGCTAAAGGAAGCCAACCCTAATAATGACTCCTAAGTCCTAAGAGATAGGGGAAGGAACAACACAAAAACCTCATGAAGGGTCCAAGGATAAGATTAAGAACAAGAATTAAGGAGGAAGTAAGTTAACTCCTCTGTCTGTATCATTTAAGTTATCGTCGAACAAGGTTATAGCTAAGTAATTAATCTCAAACACTTGGCAATGTGTCAGGGTCAGGGTAAGGGTAAGTTAATGATACTGTGAATATATTATACTGCAGATGACATATTGCTGATATTTACCTGGTAGAATGTATTGTTATACTGATGAAGATGGGGTGATGAAGATGGGGAATAGGAAGTTTTATATTTCTTTTATGTGTGTGCGTGTGTCCAAATAATCCTACACCATGACGTAACTGGAATAGTAGTAATTTGTGAAACGAAAATGCTTGAACGAACCATCGAAGTAACTCCGTCTCCAACAGTCCAAAGATGAAAATCTTTGTAATATTCGGAACCATTCATGAACATCACGACAAAAATAATTATTTTCCACGCATCCATTCTCTGCATCCATTCTCTATCAACGCTGTCGGAACAAAAAACTCGGATGTTGTAATATGGAAATATTTGGTACATGAAGCTACAATCTGATAGATATACATCTAAATAGATGAATCTTATTATAATATATATGATATATATATATATATATATATATATATATATATATATATATATATATATATGTAGATAAGTTTAAAAAAAGTATCCGATCTATTGTCTCTTTATAAGATATCTAGTTTTCTGGATTCAACTTTAGGAGTTTTGCTTAAACACACTTTTGATACTTCGGTTTGTGCTGTCAAGCAAGCTCAAGCTTGCATGTGCCAGGCATTTGAAGACCTCTCATAATATTTCTCCATTTGTAATGCAGGATTTTGTATGACAAGCGTTTCAGTGCCTTTCATTATCCAGTCATGGATGAGGATGCACCAAACTATCGTTCTATCATTCAAAACCCTATGGACATCGCAACTCTCTTGCAACATGTCGATAGTGGAAAATATATCACATGCAAAGCATTTTTGGAGGATTTTGATCTTATTTTGATCAATGCAAAGGTTTGTATGTTGTATGTAGTAATACACTAGCTAAACCTATAAGATTTGTTGCATGCCCACATGTGTGTGGGTACTTTTTTTCCATATGGTGTATCTACTGAAAAACTGACTCCTATTTAGTTGGGTCTGGTTAGCTTTATGTTTATCAAGTCTTTTCTACTATTTAGAATGAGAACATTGCATTTATTCTCGTCAACCTACAATTTAAGACGATGCCAAGCAATTTATGAAAAGTGACGAGCTGTTCCTGACAAATGCAATTTATTTCAATAAATTAATGTTCCATAGTACTGCAAAATATATTAAACATAGTAGTACTCCCTCCATTTCACAAAAAGAGTCCCATTTTCCAATTTTTTTTGTTCCGATCACGTTTAAGTTTATCATAATTTCATTAGGATAATGCTTAGGGGTCTCAAGTGTCTCAAATGTTCATCCCATTTTGGTATGAAAAATGATTGCAAACCCAGTGTGACAGCCACTCCTAATTGCTTGTCTCTTTGCCATGTGTAATTTGAAATTTCTGTTGTACAGAGATATAATGGAGATGATTACAATGGAGCTAGGATCGTGAGTAGAGCTTTTGAGCTTCGAGATGCAGTACGTCCATTTTATCATTTGTCTTCAACTTTCCTCTAGGGACTTTGATCTATTATGTGGCAAGATTGTTTCTCTCCATCCTCCATTTTCAGGTGCATGGAATGCTGTCACAAGTAGACCCAGCATTGGCTGCATTCTGTGAGAAGATTGCTGCTGAAGGGGGTCCAGTTTTCATGCCTGAGGATTTAGGAGGCTCTATTTTTCATCAAGCTCCTGTTGTTCAGATGGCAACTGTGACTAGAGCTAGTGCTCGTCTTCGTAATGTCCAGCCAGAGGTTAATCTGGATCAAAGTTATGAAGCTTTGAAACGAACAAAGAAGAATTTTGATGCTGCACATGGAGGTATTATTCGAAAACTGCTTCTTGTATTGTCACGTGCTTGCTAGTTGGTACTTACTAGTATTGTAATAGAAGTCTTTAGAGATTTTGGTCATCCACTTCGTTCTTTTAATAGTCTGTTTGCCCTGCTCTATGACCTGAAATATTTTTTATAGTGGCTGTTCCAAATAAGTCTCATTGCATTAAACGAACGCAACCAATTATCGTTAATTCACTGGAATCTTCTCTGAAAACCATGACGAGATTCTCGACATTCAAGAATGATGACCCATATACTTGATAGTGACCTGTTGTTTGTTTAACATAAGCTTCTCTTCTTTTCTTTTCCTGGCCTTTCTTTTATTAGTAAATTATGTGGAAGTCTTAATGGTCATTCGGCATATGGCTGTATGGATTACGCATATCTATGATTTTGTCAAATGCTGTGGCACATGAGCATATTTTATTAGTGAGAATGTTGTAAGAGATTCATAATTTTGTTACTTCAGGGACCTTCATTAACATTATTATTAATAATAATAAGATACTTATTTCATCGGTAAAGTATGTCAACTGTGGCATGTAAGTGAGAATAATTGTTTTTAGCGAGAATGTTATAGGAGATTCACACTTATATTAGTAAGTTATTAGTAGTGGTAATAAACAACATGATTATTAGTAGTAAGCTATTAGTACTTCAGGAACTTTTACTAGCATGATTATTAGTAGTTATAATAAGATGCAAATTTGCACTTTTTTGGTTCCGTTCTTGGACATGGGAAACAATAAACAACAATAAGCCTAAACCAAGGTCTGAAGCCAAAATAGAACATTGGAACATTTTGATCGGATGCAATAAGATCAAATATGAAAACGATATGCAATGTCTCTACACCTTCATGGCTGAGCTGAATGGTTATTTATATAAGCATATATATAAAAGGTAGTTTGTGTCTTGAGTGCATAATGGAACATAATGAGGTCATAATTTGATTATTCCAGCATCAGACACACTGAGATAAATTACATACATGCCCTTCAGTTGTAATTTTTCCAATCCAATTGCTGTTGGTGAATAGCTTAACAGCTCTTGTATTTGAAAAAGAATAGTTGTGATTACACTCTTAGTTTTCTGAAGAGAGATTATCCCGTAATTCTGATAAGCGGAAGTTCCATTGAATATCAGTTTCAAGTGCAGAAGATGGATCAGAGCCTCAAGAACCGGTGCATCCAAAATCCCAAGAAACTGAAGTAGTTGATGCAAACCAAAAAATACCAGAGAACTCAATTGCTGATGGCAGTCAGATGGAAACTTCTAATGAAGTTAGCAGGGACAGATCTCCAGATGTTACCATGTCAGACGCTGAGAGTACCAGCAAAACCGAGTCTGTCAAGCAGCTTTTGGTGGAGCGTACAGTAGACTATGGCATTCCGCAGCTTGAAAGGTTCTATGCTCGGGTTATAAAGGGTGTCTTTGACACCAGAACTGGTGAACAGAGGGACATTGTTAAGCCTTCAGTTATGAGCTTTTTGTTAAAGTTTGCCAAGAATGAAGCAAATTTTTGATGATACACCATTTTTAGAATTAAAAAAATATTTATCTTCATCAATGTGTATAAATTCAGGTAAATCTTTCATCCCTCTTTTTCATGTCGAAAATTATTGGCTGCTTGTCTTTAGCACAAATAATTGGTGGCTAGTTTGTTCTGTCTTTATTATATGTTGCTCTTGTATTTGATGAATTTAAGTTTTCTTTTAATCAAAAAAATTAAAATATATCCACACTTAATTTTCATGTAGAACGTACACAGACATAGAACTTTGAAAATCCTGAAGCAACTTTACATTGAGAACGAAATATCATTTGACATGTACATTTGGACAACACAATGGAGTATTTTAAAAATTGCATGATCTCTGTAGTTTTCCTTTTGGCTCTTATTTAAGCAACCCAAGTATTCTGGACTAGTTGTTTTCCAAGCATTTTCATCGGTTTATTTTCTTTTATTTTTATGTTTTAGCATGTTTCTTGCTTTGCTTGATTATATTTTATTACCTCTCCAATATAATTGTATTTGTCTGGTTAGTTTCAGCTCGTTGGTTAGTTAAAGGGTCTAAGCGAGTGAAGGTTTTGTAAGAGAGTATATAGGTTTTTATAAGAGTGTAAGCGAAGTGAATTGAAAGCGAAAAAAATTTTGCTAAGTTTTTATAAAGATGTAATCGAATGAATCGAAATGATTGAGAGCTCTCTTTAATTCGACTAAAAACATTAAATTCAAACTCGAATTCCAATTATATTTGAAAAAATTTAATCAATTCGACTCTAGTCGAATATTTATTACTCAAAATTATATTCAAACTACTCGCGAACTTCAAATTTAAACTCGAATTCGAGTATCCATATATAATAACTAATTTTATAATAAATATATTATAAATTAAATTTGTTGTTTTACTTAGAAATGAGAAAATATATTTACTAATACATTTTACAAATATAAAATCACAATTAAAATTAAAAATAAAATAAAATAATAATAATTAATTATCCTAATTTGAATTAATTTTATATATTTTATAAGAGAATGAATCGAGTTTCTAATCAAATCTTTATCAATAAAGTATTTATCGAATCACAATCGAGCAATCGAGAATTCGAATAGTTTGAATCTTAAACGAGTCAAGTATAATCTTATTCTGATTCTACTCATAACTTTATTCGAATTATTTTTTATTCTCGAATTTGGATCATATTATTAACAAATCCGAATCTCGTATTTTTTCGAGTAAGTTTTATCCAAACTTTAGCTCTCTTTTTTTGGCACCCAACTTCAATTATGACCATGAATGAATTTAAGAGTCATTGGACTATAGTGATAAAAGAATGTTTTTACTGCTGTGGGTATAGAATAAACACATGCACATTGAAAATTATAAGATTATCACATCCAAAACAAAATTGCAAAAAATAGTACAATTCAAAAGATGATCACATTTGGATATTTATCATATTTCCAATTGTTTGTTTACAATTTTCAAATCAAAGATAGCTTTGGACAAGAAACCAATAGCTTTGGATCGAAAGAAACCTAGAAAAAGGCAAGATTAAATAACAATATAGAAGATAAGTAAGCCTAAAACACAGAATTACTATTACAGTTGGTGAAATAATCATCATTTGCTCGTCTGGGCTCGTTCTCCTTTGTTCTTGCTTCTGTACACTTATAATATCCCTTTCGCAATTGTGAGAGTCAATTTCTGAAGGCATCCTGTAGGGATTGTTTCATCAAGAAATTCCAAGCAAGCAGTGCTGCACCTATTGCAGGCTCCACCTGATTTTATCACCATATTTTAGCAAGAATTAAGAGAGATTATGATTAAATGATCACATAACTTGGAGTAGAGTATAGGTACCTTTGGCCGAATTGGGAGAACCCCCGGAAAGTCCTTGGAGATACAAATAATTACTTCTTTCCCTATATCCCATCTTTTATTGGCTTCAAGAACACCACCAACCATTACAAGAGGAAAAGGATCCTCTCCATCTGTAATTAATTTCAGAAGGGAAATGATTTATATGTGGACAAATTTTTAATAACGACTAACGTGGAACTCTAAGCAATAAGACATAATAAATTAGTGTCAGGCCTTCTCAATTCCCTCTTATCTTATGTATTCACATATGTTGATATTTACTATCGACATAAATTTGTCGTCATAAGCAAGACTCTTCTCAAGAAGGAGGACAACATTGATCATTGGCGTGGTTCAAGATATACTACTAGCGCAGAAACAGAATTTCTAATTTTCCAGGAATGATCATTCAAATAATTAGCTCAGAACACAAAAGATGCTCCTACAGGTCCAAGCTAGATAAGTTACAATAGAACTGAAAGGAACAGTTGATGCAATTATAGCTAATTTTTGTCTAGTGTTATAGCTAAATATGTTATTACAGGATATAAAACATCAGATAGTGACAAGGAGATAATACAGATTAGTTTTAGGAAAGACTATAATCATGTTGCTTGGACCCTTCAGAGATTACATGATGCCTTGAGCATGCTTTAGGTATCATTGAGATGGTGTTCTAACTTCTAAATATTGTCGAGAAAGTCAGAAGTAGCCGACTAGTTGTTAATATTTCTTTAAGGTTATTAAGTTACTAGCATTTTTGGAGTTTGTATGTGTACTTCTCCAACAGTTATTACCCAAGTTAGTACCCACAACCCCAATCAGCCGCAAGTTTCATCCCCGAAATAATGAGATCAAATCACCCCGGTCCTACCCCATAATTCAAAAACAAAAACCCTTAATTTATTTGCTGTACTAACTTTCACACCCATTTTCCCTCGATATCCTCCATTTATTGCTAAAGACTAAAGGAAATATATTCTTCAAAGGACTCCGGAGGATCCCTCAGGCTGTCACATTGTTGACATCGATGGTCGGTAAACTGCACTTCATGTACCTAAAGTTAATTGCTAGAAATGTGTTCTAATGAATAAGAAGCACAATAATAGACCTACTACAACAAAGAATCACATAGAAAGTATGAAATTGACTTATGAACTACTACTACATAAGCTTCCTTGACAGAAAGAACATAATAAAAATATAGAGAAAAAGGTAAAAATTCCTTCAAAATTTAATACCATTTATACCTTTTCCACACAACTCCAGTCTTTTGACAACAGCCTTCACGCTTGAAGCCAACTCTTGAACTGCATCAAGCAAGATCTTATTTGCTACTTGATCACCTGATTCTGCACAAGATACCACCACAGGAACAAGAGCTGCAATTCGAGCCCAAGATGGATCAGCATAGGTCCACCTGAATTAAAATGAAAAAAACTATTGTAAGACTTCATCATTCTCTAGTATATTTGAATTTATCCATCATGTTAGGATCAATATAAATCTAATTAACAGAGAAAGATCAAAGCTACTTCTATATTTCTTTTATTCTGTGATATATATTCTTCAAATTTGACAGGTACCAATTGGAACACAAAATCGATGCCTATACAACACCATAGCAACACCATACCGATAACTGAATGACTTTCCAAAAATATATTACATTTGAACCAAAAAGTTCAACACAAAATCATATCTTGATACAGAGTATCTGAACTGAATAAGACTTGAGACAGATTAAACAATAAATAAAGTAAACAAGTTGTATCAGCTCTTAAATTGAAACTAAAGCTTCTTCTATATAATTCTATTTTATGCATTAGACTTTCTATGATATATGTATGTGTGTATGATATAGTTTATAAGCGCCACACTGAATTTAATGAATATGCAGACGGTAAAAGATCCCAACTACTATATGAATAATTGTACTTGTCAAAAATTAAGTGATAATTTGTCCTAGACCATGGTACAGAGAATGACTGAAATCCCCCATTAAACCGCTTTCTCCAATTTAAATTTCCCTATTTTTCTTCAGAAACACTAGAAATTGCCTACTTAGTCAGCATTATAATTGAACATCTCCTTGTGTATTTGCACCACGTGTATTAGTTGTATATTATGGCACACATATAAACATAATAATATTTTTGTATTTAACTTTGTATGTCTATTTTTTCCTACATACTCACATTTAATGAGATGATGAGGATGGAGATTGAAAGTTACAAAACAATTACCCAATCAGTTCATCGGGAGAAGTAAGATCAAGCTCTTGTAGGATACTACGTACAAGAGTTGTATGTGGTCCACGACCATCATGAGCCCTGATTACTGCAGTCAATGCCTGTGCAGCTATGCCGTATCCACTACAAGCAAACAGAGCAAACATTCCCCACATTCACCAAACGGTCCCATATATAAATGAATAAGCAATATTGAACTTGATCCAGATTCAGCTTGTTACTCAAATGGTTTACTAAATTCAGATGAAATGTAATTACCAAATCAAAATCCTCTTGTCCATGCTTTTTTAAAGTATTACACAACTTTGAAGTTAGCATGCATACCTTCCCCAATCACCTAAGACGGGTCCTGCACCAGAAGCCCGAGCATCTCTTCTATCCTCTGTGAATCCGTAAGCAATGGTTCCTGTACCAGCAATTAGAACACATCCATGAAGTTTTCCCAAAGTTCCACTTGCCAGAGCTGCAACAGCATCATTCTCAACAAATAACTGAACGTGGCTGGGGAATATAGCGCTGTATAAAAAGTAACAGTATATCTAGAATCAATAAACTATTGATTAGCTAATAAGATGACAACTAACTAATCGACAGCTAAACTAGACATGAAAAACTTGAAGTCGGCTATTTGTGGTATAAATAATTAAGAAACCACATACTTTTCTTAGAAATTTATGAGGAAATCTATCATTAAATTTAGCAATATGAAGGTGAAGAAGAGTTGATTGATTATGAGCTCTTAAAGAAGTAGAAATAGTCTATAACCGGTGTGGGTAGGGATGGCATTTAATTTGTCTCCCCACATCAGGATGGGGATTTGGCAGGGTGTTGAAAACACATTGACCACTCCCCACGCCTTAATTCTTTACTATAACATTACTCTGCCAAGTTGCCATACAAATGTATAATCTTTCAGTTTGGCGCCACTAGATAAAAACAATTTTTGGATTATTTGATTATAATTATTGATGAAAAACACTTCTTTTGGATTATTTGATTATAATTATCGATGAGAAACACTTCACACATTATGTAGAAGAAGGATACGAAGGTAACTCTTAAACTGTGAAAGGGAAGCACCTTAAAACCTGGTACTTTAATGTGGAAACAAAACTACTTGTCAAAGTGCCATTCTTTAGATCTCCCCTTCATCATTTAAGGCTGTACTGGCAAGACTGTTTTTTGAAAACTAGCCTAATTTGATATATGTCAATTCGTTCTTGAGTTATGGCAACAGTGGCCAGTTCAGGAGAACATGTATGTAGATGAAAAGAGCTAAAAGAACGTTCACAGAAACAAAAAGTAGTGAAGTATTACAATAATTTGTAGAAAAATTGCAAATAGACTTTAGGAGACCAACCTAAGCCAATTTAGAATTCTTTGCTGATCTGTTGAATGGTTAACACCAGATACAGCCAAACAAACAGCTCGAACAGCAGATCGCGTTGAACCTGACTTTGAAAGAGCCTCTGCCATAACTTGCTCCAGTGTCTCCCTTGCAGCAGTTTCTGCAGAATACAAATAACATTGAGAAACACCATCATCAAATTACTTTTTCTTCTTTAAAAAATTTCAAAGTCAACAAATCCACGTGGCATGTTAAACTAAAAAGTGTAAATAAGCTGTCAGTCTTCTGTGGGAGAAAACTGCTAGCCAACCAGAATGCAAGTGTCCTATTTATTGGTAAGAAAACACCATAGAAGAGACGAAATTCAAATAGTGCCCAGTAAGGCTCAATTTTTAGCAGATATGTACATGAAGTGCAATTATAAGATTTCTGTTGTCCAACTACCTACAGGTGCCTTAGCTACTACCTTTACATTTTTAGTGTACACCATGGTTAGTTATGTGCTGTACTCATGAATATCATTTGTATGATTCTCTCTTTACTCAAAATTCATATCATGTTTTTCCAGTGCTAGAGTGATGTCTTTATATGAAATATTCAAGCCTGATACCCTAAACCATCCCATTTTCCAACAAAAAAAACAAGCCAAGGGATCAAAGCCGAATGGGACTCTTTTTTGTGGAATGGAGGGAGTAATTCATTATTACAAGTTCAGAAAGAGCTCAGTGCAAAAATGAAAATCAAAAGGATATTCTAAAAAGTACATAATTCTACTTGTTTCCACTAAATTATCACTCTTTTTTACTTCCACCCCCCTTTCAGAGCACCAAACAATACTGTAAATGTCAAAATATAAATACTAAATGAAAGCAAAACCAAAAGGACAAGCAAAAATAATAATCAAAAATTGAAATTAAAGAAATACATAAAAAGAAAAAAACAATTATCACTATACCTCCAACACTGTTGTGATTTGAGCAACCAGCAACAGCCCGGGCAAGAACTGGAGGAGGGTCCGGCAGGTTATCGGTAAAAGGGATGATGGGCATACATATGCAGACTGTGGAGGTGGTCCCACCGTCCAATCCCAGTATCACTTCCCGACCCATACCCAAAACCATACCCGAAACCACCATTTCATGCTCAAAATCCCAAACTTCTCCATTTCTGTACCTCTTCTTCATCACAATCAGTTCCAAAAAATTATACCCAGAAGAGAAAAAGAGCAGAAAATGAGTAGGAGTAGTTGTTAGAGTAGGAGGAACAAGAAGACAAGTAGAGAGACCAAACTGACCAGAAGGGGGAGAAAAAAAAAGAACCCAATCAATTCTTTTATACATACAAATAAAATTATTGTTATTTATTATATTAATCATATTATTTATATCCATACATAATAAATTATTGGAATAAAATTTATTATATTAATCATGTTAAATATTTTTTTTTTTTAATAACCAAACTTTCCATTTTTTCCTATAATAATAGTAGATTAAATATCTAATACTTTTGTTATTCTAATTCTTCTTCATAATTATTATTATTAAAAAAATTTTATCATTTTATTCAATTCGTGAAAAATTTACCGTAACTTTTATAAGCGGAGAGAATAATTATTTAACTCCATTATTAATTCCATGCGTGAATTAAAGAAAGTCATTTAATAATTAAAATTTGTAGAAAATGTAACCATTGGGAAGTTGAAAATTACTATTATAAGGAAGAAAATTTATTGAGACAATGAGATAAGTTATGTGTGATATAAAAAAATAAATAATTTATTCTCTTAGAAAGTTGTAAACGATAAATAAATTAAAATAAATTTTTCCTTTTAAAAATTCAATTATTATGTAATTTTTCTTTTAAAAAGTTCTTATTATTATGTAATGTTTGTCTATTTTTTTTTAATAAGGTAAACTTTTAAAATTATAGTAGATTAAATATTCATACTTTTTTAGCTAACATATTTAAGACATTTTATGGGCAATTTTGTCATTTCATTATTTCAATTTTTTAATAACTAGTGACTTTTATGACGGAGAGAGTAATAAATAAGGTAAATTTCACTTTAGTACTTGAGGTTTACACATTTTTCAACATGACCACCTGAGTTTTAAAAGTCGACACTTAAACACCTATAATATTAAAACTAAGTGAAACTATTACATTTTTCATCCAAATTAACCATGCATACATGTGTTTCATTCTCTAAATGCGCGTGAAGACATATTAAAATTGTAAAAAATTGAAATAAATATCCAAAATACCTAAATTCAATATTTCTCAATATCTTTCCTACCAAGTCATCACCACTACCTTCTACCAAAATACCTCTATAGTCATCAATATTTTTTTATACTATACTCAACAATGAATTATATTTTACAATAAACTTGAAACTCAATTAATGATAATATATCATATATAGACCAAATTGAATCTAGGAACATATTGAGAAAGATTACAAAATCTTAGATGATATTTTAGAATATTCTAAATTAAATAATTTTTTCTTTTCTGCTATGTCTCTCTAGATAAAAATTACATATGTTACAAATTAAAATTCGAAGAAAACGTGAGATTTCTTAAAACCCATTTCACGTGTAGAAGAAAAAGGGTTTCATAACATTTTTCTTCTTCAATGTTGACCCAACTATATTTTTTTTGTACATACCCAATTACATTTTCAGCTCCATTAATATTCTACCAAAGACACATAAAAGTGTGAATTTTTTAAGTTTTATTATTTCTTGCTGTATTACATTTTATCTTCTTATGATTCTAATTCTCCATTGAAGTCTCAAGTTTTCTTTTTCATGTTTTATGTTTTTAAGGAATAGTATACATTAATTTTTGTGAATATTTCAAAGCCCCAATTTGATTTTTGAATTTGAGTGTTTTTGGTTAGTTTGAAATTCAATTGTAGGTGATTAAAATCATATATGAAAAAGCTGGTGGTGAGGTTAATTGTGAGTGTATTCAAAGCATAATAATAACAAAAGAGTGTCGATTTTGTCAAAGAAAAATAAAATGAATGAAATTTATGGTAATAAGATTTTTGGGGCAAAAATGTACTTGTTTTAAAAAAATATTTTGAGTTATACGGAGTTATGATGGAAAACATTAACTTTCATTTAGCTTAATAGTACTAAATGTTCAATAAATGTCGATTTTGAAACAATATGAAGTGATATTATAATTAATGTTATCTGATCATTATCTTAATATTTAAACAAACTCAAAATGAAATTTATGGTAATAGATATTAAGAATCATAATAGAAGAAGGTATGGGGAATTAAAATAATGTGATTTATTCGGGACGGCCAAAACTCCAACAGCTAAGTGGTGGAAATCTTTGAATTGATGATGTCTGTGTTTTTGTGTTTGATAGAAAGAAAGAAAGACTGCACCACTCCCCGCCAAGTGTCATTGCCGTTTCTGCATTAAAATTGAACTATCTCAGTTAATTAATTAAAAAATAATTATACTATCATTTACAATTAAAATTTAAAAATTTCACTGGGATATAGGAAAAAAATAATTAAAATTTATTTAAAATTTCATCACTATTCTTTATGAGAAGTTGAAAATTATTAATACACGGGAGATAATTTTTTGAAACAATGAGAGAAGGTAGGGGTAATATAGGAAAGTAAATAATTTATTCTCCTAAAAATTTTTATACACTATTTTACTATAATAATAAGAAACATTTCTAATTTCATGACAATTATCAGACATAGTAAATACAAAGTGTTAACGCCAAGATCTTTCTCCACGTCTCAATCACCAAGACGCGTTCGATATCCCCGCGATTCAACAAGTGTCACACCAAAGCTTGACGACTGGCCGAGTCGGGGATAGCTTTCGGCGTGAGAGTCAAGATTTCGGCGATCACAAGGTTAACAATGGAGGGAAAAATAAAATCTAATGTCTGAGAGAGAATAATAATATGATTGTGTGTGTAATGTTTTGTTACTTACCCACTTTTGTGATCCTAACCCCATACGTACTCCAATCCCGGTTTACCGTGCCACCCATCACCTCCTGACACCTTTTTCCCCACTCCCTAATCATTTCAAATTTAGAAAGTATGTAGCCTACTTACTTCACCTGCTACCACTCTTTTGCCACCGCATAATTATCCGAAATCTCATCCTCATTAATGTCATGCAGAAAGGTGGCAGAACGTAGTAGTCAACTATTATTTGGCATAATGATTTAACGGTCGAAAGTTGGGTTAAGCGGCAATTTGTATAATGGGCCAATTCAATGACTAAGCTCAAATAACGAAAATGACCCAAACGATCGGATCCAACCGAGAAAGGACCCAACGAAATAATCAAGTAATTGGGCCCAAATCATTCGGACCAATCGAGACAAAGAAGTAACATAATCCGAGGAGGAGCCATTAAAGTCGGCCGATAAGAAAAAGGATTATAGCCCAACACAAAGATTAACCAACTTATTTCATAAATAAATGTGTATCTTTTTATTTCATAGATGATTTTAGTTTTGCATTAGACTCGATAGTTGAGGATTTATTTATAAATATGCCTTCAATTTAAATAATCCAAAAAGTATGAGGGTTTGATTTAGTTATGAAAACAGTAAATCATCCCGATAAATTACTGTAACGGAGCAACAAAAAAATGGAACATAATTCCTTAAAACGACGTCGTTTTGGAGTGGCTTAAAAGATAGTGGTCCCACTTGTTTTTCTTTTATTTATAAAAATGCCACTCGCGGTCACTCCAAAACGACGTCGTTTTAAGAAATTATGCTATTTAAGACTTATGCTCTTGATCCTTGCTTCTCTCTCTCTCTCTCTCTATATATATATATATAACTAATTGTAATAAAATAAAATAGTTTATACATACCGTGATAACAAAATATGTGACCAAGTACAATATTTTGAACTTTGAAAAGCTAGTAGGTGGTGTTTGATTGCATCTTAATAGTCAATTTTTAATATTTTTTAAGAACTCACATATTTATATTAAGAGATCCTCTGAATAGTTAAGATATAAATATGAGTCTAAATTATTTAGATGCTCTCTTAATACAAAAAATATAAGCTATTAAAATGTATTAAGAGTTAGACTGTTAAGATGCAATCAAACACCACTTAACTGGTGTTTGATTGTATCTTAACCTCTGAATGCCTCTAAATGGCCTTTAAAATGCATTAAGAAATAAACTGATAAGATGTAATCAAATACCACCTTAACTAAACAAGAAAGGACACGAGCAATAAATACGTTAAATTTATTTTGTGATTTTAAAATATAATTCTAAATTGCGCCAATTCGTAGTAGTAGTAGTAGTAGTAGTAGGCTTGATGTATGACTAATATATATTAAAAGTCTTGGTTTGTCATTTATTATTAGAAATTGTAAATTCAAATGAAGGATGCCATTTCTCAACAATAATCTCATTCCAAGAATAAATACACTAAATAAAACTTTGAAAAGAATGTAAAATTACTAAATAAAGTGGGGACCAAGCCAATATGACATTGAGAACCCATGAATATTAAAATATATATATATATAACTAGTAAAAACCCACGAACAAAAACATGCACATATCAATTAAGAGGAAAATTAGTAGGGGCAATTTTGTCATTGCATCTAAGTTCACGCTATGGTTACAAAAAAAGAAGAAGAAGGATACGACATGAATTTTCAAATCATAACTAAATGCAAAGGTGCCATAAACATCATTTTATATCTCTCATTTTTGTAACCATTTTTTTCTTACCAAAAATCTGCAGGCTCAGCGGCTGCTGCACGTAAAAGGTCATCTGTTTATGCAGATGTAATTTCAAACTAGGAGGAAACATCAAGGGAAAAGCAATTTGTTTGGTCTCCCATGCAGTGAATTGATTACAAGTAGGAGGCCTTTACTATTCAAATTCTATCTAATCAACAACTTATTTATAAATACACTACTACTACTACTACTACTACTACTACTATTATTGCTCATCGTTTCTCAGTAGAAAGGCGTCTTTTTCCGGTCATCATACCTGCCAGTACAGAATATATGTCAAATATTATAATCTTAAAGGAAAGGGAATTGAGAACCTCTTTTATTTATTGAGCAAATCCTTCAACTAAACATTGAACAACAGAATGAATGAAAGTATTCCATTGTCTTTTGCTAGCATACCACAACAACTCGGAAATAATTTATATTGGAAATCATAAATAAGATAAAGGCTGTTCCTATGGTATCTCTACTTAGCACCGTCTCTTTTTCCTCTTCTGATTGGAGATTGTGGGCTTTAGACTCCTCACCTAACTTTTCTTACAAGTCCTTTGAGTTTATTATTCGCAGTCGAATTCCTAAAACTTTCGCCTTAGCTTATACCTACATTCGGAAGGCAAAGGTCAACACGGATAATAAGTTTTTGTCTGCACTTGGTCCTTCGTCATCTTAATACCAAAGATTTGTTAAGAGGCAGAGACTGTACAAGTGCCAAACTCCGGATGTGTGCATTTAGCAAGGCACAGTTCTGACTCTTACTAGCATCCATTCCTTCATTGTGTGGTTGCAAGAGGGTTGTGGAATTATCTATTTGGCATTGTGCAGGGGGATAAGACCTGCCCCTTAACTTTGGAGAGTTTGTTTCAGATCAGATTGAGATTTAGGTTTTGGTATAATTCGAAGGATGGAAAGATCTTGTGCATTGTGCATTTGTGCTTTGTTTGCTATTATTTGGGGGCATTTGGATAGGGAGGAGTGCTAGTGGTGTTCGTAATTATCTTTCTCTCCCTCTTCTTTAAATGAGAATTTTGTTCTGGCGCTCACTTTGGGCAATGTCAATGGGAGCTTTTCGAGGGTCATATTGTTGGTTGCCAAATAAAAAATTGGCAGGTTGCTATTCATCAGCCCTTTAGTTTTGTTCCTCATTGTATTTCTCTAGTGAACCGCTTGTTTTCCCTCTTTGTAATTCTTCTTCTTTCTGATAAAAGTTAATCTTCTGTCCAAAACAAGTATATACAACTCTGAACTCTGTAACAAGCAAATAGTATCACATAAATCATAGACATTAACGAGATGAATCTGCCTTATTCTAAGTTCACTCCAGTTGTTATCCCATCCCATGCATCTGATCTGCCCGACAGTGCAATCCGAATGTAAGAGACATCAATGCGTACATCTAAATCTTAATTTTTCCCAGCACTCTAATTATTGAATCTATGGTAAAACCAATTACTGATGCAAGACAAATGTGAGACATGGCTGGAGCGTTGGAAGCTCGTGGAAATAAAAGGAAAACACAATTTCTACATTCTTCTTTTATCTCCATGGGACTCCAAAGCTTCTTATAGTACTAATCTCACGGGCTCGTCCAGCATCAATTAGAGACATCTGCTAAACAATGTCAAACCAAAGTTTTGCTGTAGTATTTTGAAGGGATCCCTCACCTTTACTTAAGGTTAGACTTAAAGTACCAACAAAACCTAGACAAACTAACGCCTACGGTATCAGGTTTTCACTCAAACTTCACATATGAAACTTAGTTGCTTCATAATTTTTACTTTAGTGTAGATGTCAATCAAACTACAAAAAATTGGCTATGATAACTTCTTATAGATAATTTCTGTGGAGAGACCTAGTGACGCTTTATATCTTATGAAAAACAGGGACATATTTAGCTTGTATTTTCAGAATAATACTTATTTAGAAAGGGAAAAAAATCAATTCTACAAAGTTAAAATATCTAGTGCAAAAAATCTCAAAATACTAAGTTTATGAGTTTTCTTTCATCATAATAGTAAAACTATTTTTTATTTATTTCGGATAGGTGACAATTTTTTTTTTTTATATTTCTTATTCAAATTTCAAAACAGTAGGTATTACCTGAAAACAAAAACGATATTCAAACACATTTTCTGATTTTCCAGAAAATGAGAAAAGGAAATGACTTTGAAACATGTCTAGACTGGCCCTACAACACCCTTCCTTAATGTTTCAGTTGAGCATGAAGGTAAAAGGCTGAAGCCAATGCTGAACAAGGAGAAAATTGCAAATTTGCAAGTACAGGAGCTACGCAGTTGAGCTGGGGGTTTGGTCCTTTTGCTGCAACCGGCAAAAATTTAAAAATTTGGGACTTATTGCAACTCCAAGAGGTGGAAAGGGAAGAATTTTATTGGGGGACACCTATGCTTTCGCAAATAGAACTATAATCTGATGCACCAACCAGCCTAAGCTCACTTACTAATTAAGGTTCAAATAAACCTTCAAATTTAATTGAAGTACACAGGTTCAAAATAGTGCGATTATAACAAAGTATCAATCTTAATACCTCGGAATAAAATTTCAGAAATCCCTTAAAAAGTACAGAATAAACTAACCTCCGAATAGGATCAGACAAATTTCCACACATCACTGTTATCAGCATCAACTTTGTCACCAAATGCTCTTGAACGATCTGAACCTTGGGGGTTTCCAAAGCTTCCAGACTCTGATCCACCAAAACCACTTGAACGGCCTGAGCTAGGTCCACCAAATCCACCACCACTTGATTGACCTGAAGACCCACCAAAACCACCTGTGCGGCCATATATTGAGCTGCCATCACCGCCAGAAAGGCCACCGGAAACCCCGCCAAAACCACCACTTTCAGAACCACCATAACTACCAGAGCGACCTGAAGACCCACCAAAACCACCTGTGCGACCATATGATGAGCCGCCATCCCTGCCAAAACGACCACTGGAAGACCCGCCAAAACCACCACTTTCAGAACCACCATAACTACCAGAGCGACCTGAAGATCCACCAAAACCACCTGTGCGACCATATGATGAGCCGCCATCCCCGCCAAAACGACCACCAGAAGACCCGCCAAAACGACCACTGGAAGACCCGCCAAAACGACCACTGGAAGACCCGCCATAACTACTACCAAATCGACTACTTCCGATACTTCCAAAAGATCCAAAACGGCTACCACTACTTCCCATGTCTCTGAACATATCACTAGCTCCACCCTCAACCGCAATTCTAGGAAGCTAATATCAGGCAGAAAACAAGGATGTTAGTCTACCATTTTAAACTCAACTGATTAGAACAATATAACGAGAGAGAGAGAGAGAGAGAGAGAGCTACTAGCAAGCCAGGAGGACAAAAATATATATGCACAATAAATGCTACATAATTCATACAATCATTTCTCGTAAGTTCACAATTCCACACTGCCGGAATATTTACACACTTATTCCAGTTGAAACTGTTTGTGCTAAGAAACAATATCGACTACCGATAATACCATCAGAGAATTAATTACCCACTAAGCTCTAACATATACCAGTCACTAAAAACAACAATAACCATCAAAAAGATATCAGACATCCTTTTAAGTAAATGGTATCACACTCGACCTCTGATCTGGACCCAGTATAATCCAATACAATATATCAAGCATATTAATTAATTGAAGGACCGAGATTTTGCAAAACTTGAGATGTTACTGGAACAATATATGCAAGTTCAGGTTGAGATATGAGTTTTGACAACAGTAAAAATTATGTAAATAATTATTAAAAAAGTGTAGCAAGTAGTAGGTGATGAAATCTGGCTCTTAATTTTCAAATGAAATTGAGATGAAGTATGCTATTTCAAATTTAAACAATCACCATTTACAAAGCTTACTTTCATTGACTTGTGAGCTGTGACAAAACTGAAAGTTAAAAAAAAAATCAATTATTTTTTGCAAGTAGTTCACAGAATATTACTCTGCATTCATTCAGTAAATAGGATATGGTATCTATTAAATATACTAAAAAGCAGTACATGATACCATAGCTTGACATCTGTCATTCTCACAATTTAACATGTGTCCTGCCTAATTAATGTTCCTTAAGACCCTTAACAAAACTGCCCAACTAACATAACAAATGAGGATGAAAACAAACCCTAATTCATTCCCCTAAATTTTAGATTTATAATCCCCTAAATCACTACAAATCTAAACTGTTTTGATAATATCAACTATTATCCTTTGTAATTTAATTATTATTTAATAAAATCACTACTTTATGCTATTGATTAATTTTTTGGATTTATAATCTTCTAAATAACTACAAATCTAAACTGTTAATAGCATTATGTCATTCTCTTAATTTTTTAGATTTATAATCTCCTAAATCACTATAAATATAAACTGTTTTGATAATATCAACTGTTTTGATATTATCCTTTGTAATATAATTATTATTTAATAAAATCACTACTTTATCTCAACACTACCCCCTGCAATATATATTCATTTGTTTTTCTGTGTAAAATTTGATCATCGCACAACAATCTACCATCTTCCTATTATATTTTAATTTATTAATTGTACGTACACATTTATTATTAAAAAATGGAATAATCTCGCCGCAACGCGCGGGTTTGTATCTAGTATCTGAACTAAAGCACATAATTAGTTACAGAAGTTTGTTCTCATTGGCTCTGATATATAGTACTTGTGCATTATTAAGTGGATGCACAATAAATTATTAAAATTACTCCACTTCAGTATAATTTATATAGTCCCTAATTTCATAAAAATGCTGAAAAAATAAGAAAAAAGGAGCATCTAAATGGAAAAATGATTTGAAGGATCGGCATCTGACCTCTGCAAATCTGCATCCTACATCTTGTTCAATACCCTTAACTTCCCTAAATTGGTTTGATGAATAAATGAGAATTGCACTTCCTTTCTTCCCAGCACGACCGGTCCGGCCAGATCGATGGACAAAGATCTCTGAAGAGTTCGGAAGTTCATAATGTATCACCTGAGAAATAAAACAACGTTCCAATGGAACCACGGAAGAAAACAAGGAATCAAACATAGCAATATGAACCAAGCTTGCCAGTGAAAGCAGTATTATCTTCCTAAGGACCTATGTTACTTCAAATGTGTATGCAAAAGAAAGGTATAGTAGTAAAGAATTTCAACAACAACATTAACTAATATACTTTGGCGCCCAGGCTACAATGCCGCTTTAATCATAACACTTTTGGTGATGCAGCAATTTTAAGTATTTATTTGGATGTTCAATGTATCTAGTCTTGAAGAATGGGAGAATACTACCATATTCTTTTTATCTTGTTTCTGGTTTCTTAATATTTGTATGTGAAGATACTTAATTTTTAGACTAACCAGATCAACATTAGGTACATCAAGCCCGCGAGCAGCAACATCAGTGGCGACCAATATATTGAATTGGCCATTACGGAAGCTTGAAAGAGTTCTTTCCCTCTGATGCTGTGAGATATCCCCATGCAAAGCTTCACAGGGGAAGCTCCTTTGCAAGGCATACGCTAATCGATCAGCATCACGCTTTGTTTGGGTGAAAACAATACATTTACCCCCTTTCGCATGTTCCTGGAAACAATAAAAAGGATGTTTAAGGATAATATTGACCAATATAAATGCTAATCAAGTTACTAAACTTATGATAACATTTGAAGAATGAAAACTGGTAGCAGTCACAAAAGTCAACGATAAAGTATCCTGAAAAAGATCTCTGCGCTCACTGTTACTAGTGGTCCGAGAATGGCTGCTCTCTCATGCATCTCCGATACAATAGAATACAGTGTGATTCCGTCCGGCAATTTCTGGTTAGATTCTCCTACCTGCAATGTACATGTAGAGTTAGCAAATATTAAGAGTAAATATAAAGTGATTCTGGTGAAGTGCCGCAAAATGATTCAAGAAATAGATTATGAGCGCAAAAACAAGAAACACAGATTGATTTGTTCATCCGCGCACTCACAAGATCAATAGTCAATGGATTATTTAGGTACTTCTGAGTAAGTTTTCTGATCCAACTTGGCATTGTTGCTGAGAACATCATGGTCTGACGCTTTTGTGGTAAATTCTCTAAGATTGTCTCAACATCATCAGCAAAGCCAACATTAAGCATTTGATCAGCCTCGTCTAGAACTACAAACTGAACCTCTGATAAATTCAGAGCCCCTCTTTTGATCAGATCAATAATTCGTCCTGGTGTGCCAACAACCACATCAACGCCACGGTCAAGTGTACTCATTTGATTTGTGAAATTGGCACACCTCCATAACAACACAGCGTATCCAAGTGGGGTGCAGACTCGCAAAATTCTTTGTCCACTTGATTAGCAAGCTCTCTAGTTGGAGCCAAACATAAGGCCAGTGGATTCCTTCCTCGTCTATAAAAAAATTGAAATATATACTTAAACCATCTTTGGTAATATAAAAGGCACAAAAAACATAAATAATAAGATAAACATGTCACTTCACATGTCAAAAGAAGCTAAAAAATAAAGGGAACAACAAACCCATGCTTAGCATTGAACTGAGTGATCTTATCCATAATTGGAATCCCAAATGCAAGAGTCTTCCCTGTTCCTGTTCTAGCTCTACCTATCATATCCCGCCCCTGCATTGCTGGTTCCAGCACAGCTCTCTATACATTCAAAATAAACCCCACAATCATTTCATTTAAAAAAAATCCTGGTCCCTAAAACATCATTAAAGCAAATCGGAATATATAAATTGAAAAACTAACTCTCTTACTATTAGTCTCTATATAAAAATGCATACAAAAACTCTAACATGATTCTATATCCTAAATCAAAATTAAAACCTTGTATTAATTATATTGAGTTCATAAACATCATACACGCCCATTAGTAGTCACAAAATCTAATACACCAAATAAGCTTAAAAAGTTTTTTTTTTAAACAGCTAATACTAAAAATTGCATTTTAAAGCCATGTACCTGAATGGGGAAGAGCTTAGTGATACCCTTTTTGGCTAGAGCAGAAACAATCTCCCCAGCAATCCCAAGCTTAGCTATTTCAAGACGCTCATCGTTGCTAGTTCCTTCGTCGGATAAATCCGCTACGGCATAGCAGTCGGCCTTTGACAACCCCGAAGAAGCCCCGAAATTCAAAGATCCACCGGCACCGGCATGAAAATCTTTCCTGAGAAACGACTCAATTTGAACTTTACTACTGCCAAATCCTCCAGTATAATTGTGAATTTTGCTGGTAGAAGTGGAGACGTTGTGAATGTTTCCAACAATAAATTGTTCATTGTAATGATTCGAAACAATGAGAGCTTGTTGGGTCAAGGAAGCGAGCGTAACTCGCTTCGACGAGACTGATTTTCTCAACAGCAGGAGGCTATTCATCTTCGATCGAGAAACCCTAAAAAGGAGGCTTTGTTAGGGTTTATGAAACGGAGGAAGTGTGGACGAAGATGTGTCGTAGCTACCAAGGGTATTCTTAAACCCCAAAGTCAGATATTAAATTCTTAACGCTCTGTTTCTCAGTTTTAAAATCGACAGAAAAGAAAAAAAATGTACTGAAAATTTAAGTTTTCTTTCCAATTCTTATATTTTTGAATTTTTTAATAAACAGAAGAAAAAAAATGGATAAAAAATTTGGCCACTTTTCTGTTAAAGTTTTCGTCCAAAATTGACATGATTTGGACGGAAAAGAAATTAGAATAAGTAATATTTTTATAATTCTCATATTATCCTCAACTTTTAATATAATAAATTTTAAATTACAATTCGTACGCCCTCAATTTTAAATTTTCTATCCTTTTCCATTAAAAACTCGTAAACAAACAAAAGGAAAATTTTAAGTTTTCTATTCTTTTCTTTTCTGTTCTAATTTAAGTTTTCTATTCTTTTCTTTTCTATTCAAAACTCAGAAACAGAGTGTAAGAATTAATATAAGCATAATAGTGTTAGGGAAATGATATTTTGAAGTACATTTAATTACTTAGTTTGCTAAATAACGAAAGGATTAATTAAGAGAGGAATTTATAAAAATGTTATTTAAAAATATTATTGTACAAAATAATTAATAATTAATATAGTAAAATGTCTTTTGTTATAAAACTTTAGCGAAGTGTATAAATATACTCTTATAATTATTGCATAAATTTAGAGAGAATAAGTAAGAGAAAAAGAGAGAGAAACCTTCAGGGAAGTTCAATTAATTTTCTTTAGAATCATTACCTTATATAGGCAATGGAAAGATCGCGGGCAGAAGGAAAAAAGGAAGGGGAGAGTCACGGGGGGAAACAAGGAAGGCAGCAAGCAGAAGCATGAGTTCCCTCATGAGGAGGGAATCACATGTTTATAACACTTTCCCTGATTCCTTACGATAGAAGATTACGTCTCATTAAAAACCTTGTTAAGAAAATCCAGTGGGAAAAATTTAACGAAGGGAAAAAGAGTACATATCTTTTACATAAATATCTTAATTGACTGCTTCGTTAAAACTTTGTCAGGAAAAACCCATTGGGATAAAAACAGTGACTAAGGAAAAAAAGTACAGTCTTCCCCTCAAAAAGAATTCATTACTTCTTAATGAAATGTTGTTACAAGTCTTTCAGTCGACACATTCCAATCATTTTCCGAAGTTTTGCAAACGTTGCATTTGGTAGCGACTTTGTGAATAAGTCGGCTAGATTATCACATGATCGAATTTGATGCACATCTATATCACCCTTCTTTTGTAGCTCATGTGTGAAGAAGAATTAAGGTGAAATATGCTTTGTTCTATCTCCCTCGATGTAACCTCCTCTAAGTCGAAAGCGATAAATGCGGCGTTATCCTCATCTGTAATTGTAGGAATGTCTTTGATCGATGGTAATCCACATGATTTTTTAATATGCTGAATAATTGATCTCAACCAAACACACTTTTTGCTTGCCTCATGTATAGCGAGAATCTCAGAGTGATTTGAAGATGTAGTTGTCATGGTTTGCTTTATGAATTTACAGGATATAGTCGTGTCACAATATGTAAATACATAACCTGTTTGTGATCTTTCATTGTGTGGATCTGATAAATATCCTGCATCGGCATATCCAACCAATCGCGGCGTTGAATCTCTTGGATAAAATAACCCAAGATCTATACTTCCACGTAGGTATCTAAAAATGTGTTTAATGTCATTCCAATGTCTCTTAGTCAGAGAAGAACTGTATCTTGCTAACAAGTTGACAGCAAAAGTAATATCAGGTCGTGTACAGTTTGCAAGATATATAAGAGCACTTATTGCACTTAGGTATGGAACTTCAGGTCCAAGAACTTCTTCCATTGCACTTACGTATGGAACTTCAGGTCCAATAACTTCTTCCATTGTACTTAAGTATGGAACTTCAGGTCCAAGAACTTCTTCCCCACTTTCTAGAGGTCGAAATGGATCTTTATCAACTTCTAAAGATCGAACAACCATCGAGGTAGTCAAATGGATGAACTTTATCCATATGAAAACGACTAAGAATCTTTTTAGCATATGTGGATTGATGAACAAAAATTCCAGATGCTAAATGCTCCACTTGTATTCCCAAACAGAAATTTGTTTTTCCAATATCTTTCATTTCAAATTCATCTTTTAAATAAGTAGTAGTTCTTGTGAGTTCTTTAGGAGTACCTACAAAATTCAAATCATCCACATATACAACAATGATGGAAAATCCACTTTGTGATTTCTTAATAAAAACACATGGACATACATGATCATTTATATATCCATCTTTTATTAAATAATCACTAAGTCGATTATACTACATACGACCAGTCTGTTTTCAACCCATACAATGAGCGTTGTAACTTGATTGAATATGTGAGACCCCAGATTTTATGAATAAATATTTAATTTTCTCGAAATAATTTTTTTGAATATTATAGTGTGGATTTGAGAAAATATTCTAGTTGTGGGTAGTATTTATAAATTTTGCAAAGTATGCAAGTTGTTATATAATATTCATTATTGTCGGGGAATATTTGTTTGGTCGTGGAATATTCTTTATGTCGGGGAATATTAAATGCGGCTGACTTAACTATTTGTGGGCCCCATAACGGATAAGCATCGGATGAAGAAAATGACAAGTTTGAGTTGTTATAAATAACAACAGTAGTTATTCTAAGTAACAATTTGTTGGAATACGGTGGTTAAAATACTGAGAATGGCGTGGATGCACGAAAGATGGCATACGGTATTGCGATGATTGTGAATTATTGATTCTTACGTAAGAAAGGCACTACTCAATAATGGTTCTGATAAAGAATTTGTTTAATATTTTATTTTATTGGTTCAATAATTGTTGCGTTGATATTTTATATTATTGTTGTTTCAATAATTGTTATCGCATGATATCTCCTTTATCAGATCAATAATTCATATTATTTGAATAATATTATTAGATAGCATTATTGACAATGTCTAAAAAGTTCTGTTAATGAGAAGTTTGGTCACCTAATTGCGCGCCAGTAAGGAGAAATCCTTATCGGAAAGCCCCCTCTTTCCTGGAAACGGTCTGGTTGTCATAATTGTGATTCTGTAATATTATTTGTGAATAATTAATTATTGATTCATATGATAAGGAAATATTTATTTTATGTGGACATAAATGATGGATTTATTTATGTGGTTATAATTGAAGGAATAAATATTGAGGTGTTTTATCAGTATTTTGTCGGATTAGAGGTATTAAAAGATCAAATCGGTGTTCTTAAAGCTCTATTACGTGAGTTATAATTTTTAATCCGACCGTTGGATCGTTGTAATTTTTGGATATGTTATACATATATAAGTTGAGTATATGTCCACAAATTTTGAACCGTTAAAAATGAACGTATGATTTGTTATGAATTTTAAGAGGTGACTGGTTCAGAAATTATTGAAGTATCCGAATTTATCATTTTGGTGGAAAATTCTAGAATTGGTGAGCCCCACTTTTGGTTGGTGAGAAATGTGCTCAAATTGAATTTCAAATATGGTGGGTGGCAATAGTAGCAGGTAAAACCATCAAGTAGCAGGTCAAGTCTGCTTCGGCGTGCTACCATTTTCCTATAAATAGAGGGCTAAGTTAGAATTGAAAATCACACCAGAAATATAAGCTTTCTCTCTCTATATTATCGAGCGTATTCTTGTGAGTATTTTGATACTTTGAGTGTTGCTATACGGTTTAAGTTCCTTCACAAGACTATATCCGATATTCCGATCGAAATCTTGTCATTTTGAGGTGGGTATTATTTATTTCATATTACAAGAGATATTATTTTTCGTATTCGTATGAATATTATTTCGTTCAATATTCGCAAGAAATATTATTTTCATTTAATATTCGTAAGGAATATTATATTCGTTCAATATTCGAAAGGAATATTATTTTCGTTTAATATTCGTAAGGGGTGTTATTTTCTTCGCAAATGATATTTTCTTTCAATATCATTATGCTAAAATATTGATCTGAATTTTTTATCAAATTTGGAACTTTTCATGTCGGGGTTACTATTCATGAGTTACTATTCACGAGTTACTATTCACGAGTACTATTCATGAAGCATGATAATTTTTCTTGTGGAATTTCTATCTTTTGGTGTCAGAGTTACTATTCACGTATACGGCACTATTCACCGAAAAATGAAATTTTCTTCTTTTTGTCCAAGTTGTCTATTATGGTTACTATCTTTGATTGTATCCATGTTTTGATCATTATTTTGAATTACGTTTCAAAATTGGTTATTTTGAGTATTATTGAACTTGGATAAACATGTAATCTGAATCCTTAATATTTGATCTTTTATCTTCTTTGGATTCGTTCTCTAAAATGTTTTCATCATCCTCGACCCTAAAATGATGAACAAATGAATATCTTTTTACTGTAGTGCAAAAGATGAATGATTAATCGATGAATATCTTTGGCACAGTAGTGCAAAGATGAATGATTACTGATGAATATCTTTGGCCGTAGTGCAAAGATGAGCAGTGTTGAGATGAACATGACCAATTTGTTGAAAGTCATATGTGGCTGTAGTGCATAGATGGACTTGGTATGATTATGACCGAGGATTATTCGGTATAATCATGGCCAGTAATGTTACAAATGATGTGGTAAAAGTCCTCATTGGCCCGTAGTGCATTGATGGACAGTTTTTGGTATGATTATGGCTATGGATTATCTTTAGCCGTAGTGCAAAGATGAATTGTTTTATGGCATGATCAGGACCGTTGATGAATACACGAATATCCTTGGCATGTAGTGCATGGATAATTCGTGGTCGTGATACTAAAGAATATCCTTGGCATGCATGTAGTGCAGGGATGATTTAATGATGTGGATTATTTTTTTAGCTGAGTCTCAACGGTAAAGATTATGAAAAACTTTTTAAATCATAGAAGATAGTAGATTTTATAATTTACTTGACTCTTCTAATGGATTGTTTATTCCGCTGCAGTTGTTGATTTAAAAATGTGTTGTCTATTATATTCTATCGGTTGTTATAATGTTGAAGACTAATGATAATTTGTTGTATATTATCTTAGTCATAATATTTCTTACTGGGCTAGTTGAGCTCACCCTTTCTTTCACTGTTTTCTTCAGAAAATGAGAATATAGCTGGGACTAGTCGGGGAATGGATTGACGGTCCAGATGGTTGCATTAGTAGTCCTCACTATTCTGTGAAATAGTGTATCAATAATTGTAATAAGCACTACAAGAAAATCGGCTAATTTCGACGGCACTATGTTCGACGGACTCATTCCCTCGACGATAATATCTATTCCGACGGATTATTCAGTCGAAGATAAATCAGTGGAAAATACGTTAATTTCGACGGGTGTTCGTCGAAAATATATGTATCCCATTGGCGCCAATGTTCCCGCCAGCGCGTTTATTCCGACGGAAAAGTTAGTCGAAGATAAATAAGTACGACGGACGTAAGTACGACGGACAATCCGTCGAAAATAAGCCTAAAACCCCTTACGTCTTCCGGGCTCCTCGTTTCTCTCACTTTTCAGATCTAATATTTCTCTTTCTCTTATTTCTCTCTTACGCGTTTCTCTCACTTTTCTCAGATCTAAAACCCTTACGCGTATTCTCTCGATCAGTCTCAATTCTCTCATCTCCTCCACCACCAGCGCCGTCACCACCACCAGTCCACCACCACCATACTGTCACCACCGTACACCACCACCAGTCCACCACCACCATATTGCGACCACCAGTCCACCACCACCATACTGCCACCACCGTACCACGTACTGCCACCACCACCACCTTCGATTCCACTACCACCACGTATTGCCACTACCACCACCACGTACTGCCACCACCACCATCACTGTCGAGCGATTCCGGTCACCACCAGTATCTAGACGCCACCAACACCAGGCACCACCGTCGGTTAGTTTACACATTAATTCAATTTCAAGGTTAGTTTTCTGCCAATTATTAGATTTTTAGGGTTAATTTGTTGCAAATTGTGAAATTTGTGGCTTAATTTGTTTTAGGTTTAGTTTGAGTTTGAATATGAGATTAACCCAATTTGGATAATATGTTGTTGCTGTGAATTTGCATGTGGATTGTATATCGCTGAAATTGGAATTTTGATTTTGATTTTCTTTGTGAATTTTTTTTTGTGAGTTTGATTTGGAATTTGGAAGTGCGAGAATATTGATATCAAATTTGGGTTCCTTATCATAATGTAAGTAATTTTAGACATTTTTTAATCTTGATATTTTTGTTATTTGTTGAATTTAATTTATGATGTAAATTACGCCGTAATTATGAAATTATGCAGACTTGCGTGTATATATTGTATTAATTAGTTATTAGTTTCCCAATATTAATAAATCATAAACTAAGTACCATTTACTTAGTTTCTTACTACTAAAATAAAATAAAATAAATATAATTTAATATAGTTTATTAAATAAAATAAATTTTAAAAATAAAATAAATAACATAATATAATACAAAATAAAGTAAAATAAAATAAAAAATTAATTAAATTAATTTGAATAAAATAAAAAACTTTGATTTAATATAATAAATAAAATACAATTTAATAAAAAATAAAATTAAATAAAAATAATAAAATAAAATAAAATAAATTTAATTTAATTTAAATAATCTTAATTAATTTAAATTAAATTTAAATTAAAATAAATTTAATTAATTTAATTTAATTTAATAAAAAACATTAAAAATTATATAATATATCTAATATAATACAATATATATAAAATAAAATAAAATAAATATATTTTTAATTACTTAAATCAAATTAAATTAAAATAAATTAGAACTTTTATAATATAATACAAAACAAAATAAAAAGTAATAAAAATTTAATTTAATTTAGTTTAATAAATAAAATAAAATAAAATGATTTAATTTAATTTAATTTAATTTAATAAAGTATATTTAATAAATAATTAAGCCAATTATATAATATACTACAAATTAAAATAAAAAAAATATATAAGTAGTCTCTATAGATTCCAAATAACAATTTTTAATAACTAAGTACCACTTACTTAGTTTATCATTATTGGCAAAATAAACTAAGTATAGCTAGAAGTGAATGTCGAACAGTAGTCTCTATAGATTCCAAATAATTAACAATTCTCATAAACTAAGTACCACTTACTTAGTTTATTATCATTGGCAAAATAAACTAAGTAGCATTTGCTTAGTTTGCCACAATTTTCAATATATAATAAATACAATAATACTCTCCCTACATATATGTACTCTTTCTTGTATGCAGGTTTCGACATAGCAGTTGCAGCTAAATAGTACTCCAATCGGTTCCTCGGCAACAATTAAAAAAAAAAGAGGTCGTAGTTCCTGTTTGTGTCCTATACTCGAATAATTAATAAAGGTAATTGAATTACTGCATACATTCCTCACTGTTCCATCATAACAGATGGCATTATTCAGAAGGAGTGCCAGTAAGTTATTGAACAAAGTTCTAGGTTAAGCAACCCTCTGAATGAGCGAACGATCACTTCTCCCATAGAAATGAATCATCTCCCCATATGGGTCAAATCCATGATATAAACAGCTTTTGACCACTCCGAATTCCTCAGATGGGTAGTTCTCACAGAATGTCTCACCTCTTGAATGAGAACTATCCATTTGAGGAATCTTGAGTGAGAAGTGTTTATATCATGGATTGGACCTATATGGGGAGATGTTTCATTCCTAGCAGATAAGTGATCGTTCATTCATCTAGAGGGTTGCTGGTCAAACTTTGTTCAATAAATTTTAATGGAACTCCTTGGGATGTTGTCATCTCATTATGATGGAAACGATGAGGAATGTTCGAGAATTGAATTAACTTTATTATTCGAGTATAGACACAACAGAACTACGACTTTTTTTTTGATTCTTCTGACTCAAGTAGAGATTCCACATAAATTCTCATAAACTATATATGTCTTATACTTTGAAACTTGGAAACCCGTTTGACATACACTCAATAGGGGTGAATGTCGAGCAGTCCCCGATTTGGAATTTGTTATTGGATGTTATGTCTCTCTCACTTGGTAGGTATAAAATCTGTAAACGTTACATTTTTTTGTTATTTTGAGGATTAATCATTGTTATCTCTATATGTTCTCCGAAAGTGTATACTTAGATTAAGTTATCTTAGTCTATTTCATGTGCTTTGGAGACCATGGGGAGGTGTCTTTAGAAATTTTCTTGAAACTCATGAAACATACTCAACGTGTTTGCACTTAGTGATTAAACACATCTAATAATGGGATAGAAGCCTTTACCCCTCGTCTGTAGAGAGATACTAGGTAAATCTAATTCACGCATAAATATCCAAATTAACTTAATGCGTACTTTTGTGTAGTTAAAATGTCGATCGATCGGAGTTGGATGTAAAGTAGGATACCCAAGTGATGGGAGGGATTAGTCTCGACTTATCGTGTTGGGGTTTTAGATTTCTTGAACAAAGCACTAGAACATACGGATGATCCTTGACGGAAGATGCGATGCCGTGTGTCAAGTGTAAAAATCGATTTGGAAGAAAGTCGACGAGATTAAATTCGACTTATTTTCTCGTGGATTTGTAGATGGGTATTTCGTATGGACTCATCACAGGGAATCAGAAGTGATTGAAGATATTGTGGAACAACCAATTCCACAGGATTCATACGTCGAAAACTATGATCCAGTTGAAATGTTGGTTGATGCTTATGGCCCTACTACTATTGATCAATTTGAATATGAACCTTCTTCTTAAAGGCTGAAGCAAGTGCCAAATAATCTGTTGCCGCCTTTTACAAGTTGCTATTTGAATCTGGGGTCAGCGTTATATCCGGAAATGATCTGAACACCAAGCTTTCTGCAGATGATGAAGCTCTTACACTTCAAGAATGAGCACTGTTGTAGTGAGAGAGAGGTATCAACGATTTGCTAGCTATAATTGGGCGATTCTTACCCAAGGATCATACTCTTCCTACGAATTATTACGAAGTGAAGAAGATGGTCGAGGGGTTAAATACGGTATCGAAAATCGATGCTTGTCGGCCAGGATTGCATGTTATACTATGGGAGGACAAAGATAGGGGACGATGTGATATATGCAAACTTATCGCGCTTCTGAGGTTACAAAACATGGGAGGAAGGAGAAACATATTCCGGGAAAATCTTACGATACTTTCCACTTGCTGGCTTGAGAGACTTCAATGCTATTCATGTCGTCTCATACGACTCAGCATATGAGTTGGCATCGAACAAGGGATGTCGTGCTGGTCGGTGACTCACCCAAATGGATGGAGATGAATGGAAGTGATTTGATGTAAATTATCCTAAGTTTTTGCGGAAGAAGTTAGGAATGTTAGGCTTGGCATGGCTCTCGATGGCTTTTGCCCTTTTAATAATTTTAGTCAACAGACTCAATTTGGCGGTCATTATGGTTTGTATGAGATGCTTGACAGTAGCCCGGCGAGGCGTTGTGGACCCGGCCGGGACCACCATCGAGATCATCACCCAAGATAGTCTCCGATTTAGCTTTGGGATGCTATGTGTTTACCTTTGGGAGGTGATGACTTCAAGAAAAAGTCCGAAGCGGAAGAAGAAGAACCGTGGTCGACCGGATAGTACACACCATGGTTCTCGATCGTTCGAGGAGGCGAAGACGGTAAGTCGTTGTATTTAGTTATTTATGTGTCAAGTTTTCACACAAATACTTAAGACTGATTTATGAATGTTTGTATTAGGCATTGGGGAGGACCTTGGGCCGAGATCCTACCACGCTAGAGTTTTGGGATCGAGCCCACACGCCCAAGGAGACGGCGTGCTTTTCTCTCGGCGACTTTAGCTATATGGGTAAAACTTATCTTACTATTTAGATTTTAATAATATTCAATCGTAAATAAAATGATATAATTAATATACGTATATGGAATACATTACAGGACCGATTTGAAGCTTTTGGGACGAGCGATAATTGAAGCTAGAGACTATTAGGAGGGTTACGAGCCGTTAGATTCATACCCCTCTTCCCGATATTGTATTAGATCGGGATGAGGAGCTGGGACTATGGGTCGCGTCTCAGATCCCCTACTAGATCTTAAACAGATATCGAGTGTTAGTCTGCCGAGGATACCCCGCGCATATACACTTCCCGGAGATAATATTTTTTATGTTTCACTTAAATTATCCGAATTTATCACATTATATAAATTATTATTAGTAATTGAATTTGTATCTCTTTATAGGCTCGGCCAGGCGTCCAGAGAGCACATGTCGGACCATCTCACACTGGTATTTGGCTTGGATGCGATATCTTCGGCCGGTGATAAGGGTAGTGTCGAGATAGAGTTCCATCCGTCCGGTCTTTCGGCGTCGTGATTGCCTTCCGATTCTCGTCTTCACCAGATTGCTCGAGGATATTATAGTAGGGGCCTCTGATAGAAGTACGGGATTACCACGGGAAGCGATTCGGACGCTTGAGCGCCGAGATGCTCCGGATGGTGATTACCCTCTTGGAAGAGGCTTTTCGTCCGCCCCCACCTACTCAGGTATCTTATTGTTTATGTTTTTCAATTAAGGCTAGTTTGTTAATTCTCACACACATATATATATACGGACTAATGATTTATATTTTTGATTCTATCAAACAAAGGTGGCGATAAGCGAGCAGACCGGTGATGATGAGCGAAAGATGATGAGGTGAAAACCTTACACCACCAGAGCAGCGTCGTTCACCTCCGCCCGATGCATGATTCCACTTTTACTAGTTTATAGTTCATTTATATAGTTTGTAGTTCATTTGTATAATTTGTAGAACTTTTGTATATATTGTAGAACTTTTGTATATATTGTATTGTCTAATCAAATGCATACTAACTATTGTAAATTATATTGTTCAACATTTATAGAACATTAGCTTATATTTGTAATTGGTTAACTTATAGTACGTTTTGGTGGATATTTGAATGTGAATGATAATGAGTTGAAGATTACGTTTTAGTCTTACGTTGAATATTTGAATGTGAGATATCTGAGTTTATATTATTGTGTATTGGGTTGTGATAAAAGTTATAGGTACATTAATGGGTTTAAACACAGGCGAACTTTTAAAATTTGTATTAAAAAAAAAAAAAGTAATTCTTAGAAGCGGAATAAGATAGTTACGACGGAAATTCCCTCGGAGATAACAAAAAACAATTTTTAATAATTGTCGAACTATTCTAATTTCCATCGTAAATACTACATCTTCGACGGAACTACATCCGTCGTAACTATAGTATATCCGACGGACATTCCGCCGACCTTAATAAGTAGGCATTTTTTATAATTTTTTGGCTTATTTTAGTTTTCAGTCGTAAATAATATAATTCCGAGAGAATACATCCGTCGGACATAAACCCACTTTATCTGACGGAAATTTCCGTCGTAAATATTCTGTCGAAAATAATGTATATCCGACGAATATCAGTCGAAAATAAGTGCGTCGAACATACTTTATATCCGACAGAATTCTCGACGGATCTTAATTCCGACGCGATTATTTACGACCAATTTTTCGACGGAATTTTTCGTTGGAAACAACTTATGTACGACGGAATAAAACTATGTTCGACGGAATATTCCGTCGGAATTAGCCGGTTTTCTTGTAATGAAGGACTCCTTTTGAGTTTTTATACTTTCTATTAGACAATAGTTGTATTCAAACTCACAGTATATGTGTTGTCGTATTACTGAAGTTGTATTTATTTTTGTACCATGTATTTGGCGACTCATAATGGGTTGGGTGGAATGGACCTATTTTGGGGGCGTCATAGAATATATGTGACGGGGCTATTGTGATTCAGTCATTTTCAATCCTTTAGGGATTCTCATATAAATCTCACTGTCAAGTGAGCCATATATGTTAGACCCCAACTTATTATTAATGAAATTTAATTTTCTCTATTTATTATTTTGAAATAGTAAGGGTTGATTTGATTAATGTGGATAGTTAGGGATAAAATACATAAAATATTTTAAAATAAGCAAGTGGTTATAAAATATTCATTGTTGTGGGGAATATTCGTTTGGTCGTGGAATATTCGCATCGTAGGGAATATTAAATGCTGGTAGCGACCATGTGTGGGCCCCATAACTGAAAGCGATTGGATGAAGAAAATGACAAATATAAGTTGTTTAAAAATAACAGTAGTAGTTATTACAATTATTAATCTTGTTAAAATACTCGGTGGTTAAAAACAAGAGAGATACGAGATTGCACCAATTATTGATTTTTTACGTGAAAGGCTTTACTCAATAATGGTTACGATAATTCTTTATTCAATATTTTATTGATTTAATAATTCTTTGCGTTGATATTTTATATTATTGTTGTTTTGATAATTGTCATTACACAAGTATTTTTCATTATCGAAGCAATAATTCATATTATCCGAATAATATTATTAGATAACATTATTGACAATGTCTAGAAAGTTACATCTAAGGAGAGGTTTGGTCACCTAATTGCGGCGCCGAAGAAGGAGAAATTCTTATTGGAAAGCCCCTCTTTCCAGGAGGCGCACTGGTTGTCAATATTGTGATTCTGTAATATTATTTGTGAACAATTAATTATTGATTCATATGATGAGAAAAATATTGATTTTATGTGGATATAGATGGAGAAAAATTTTAATGTGACAATTGTTGAAAATTAAAATTTTATCTTTTTCTGATAAGATAATTCATTTAAATGTATTATTATATTTTAATAATATAATAATGGTGATATTTTTACAACGAATGTGGGATATATGAGTATACGAGGAGGAAGAGTATTTTTGTTGCAATAAATGTTTAAAACATGTTAAACATGTCGGTGGACCCCATTTATTGAGTGAAATTTGATTATAGCTTTTGTAAAATAAATCTGTTTGTGGATATCGGTCAATTCTATTTGGAATTTGGAAAAACTTTCTTACGAAAAGTTGTAGAGAATTGAATTTCCTATAAAAATCACGAGATTGAATTTTCTGACAACAGAGCTATTTATTGTGAATTATTGAAGTTCCGAAGCTCCGAAATAATTGATTTTTGGAAGTTTAAATTATTTTAAATTAGAAAAACGTTTTTTCTTACTTTTTCTAGAAGGTGGCATATGCTTATTGAAAGTGAAATCAGATTTCAAGAGTGGCGTAGGAATTTTGATATATATAATAATATTAAATTAAATTTTCTCGCTTTGGTGTTCTAAGCAATTTCTATAAATAGGGTCTTAGGTTAGAATTGAAAATTACACGTAAATCGAAGTTTTCTCTCTATATTATCGAGCGTATTCTTGTGAGTATTTTGAGTATACTTTGAGTATTGCTATATCCGGTCTGCAAGTTCAAGTCATGCTTTATATCCAGGTGTTTTATTTAGAAAATCTTGTCTTTGTGAGGTAAGGGATATTATTTTTTTTCAGTAATGATATTATTTCTTCAATATCATTATGTTGAAATATTGATCTGAAGTTTTTTATCAAATTTGGAACTTTTGGTGTCGGATTCTTATTCACGATATAAAGACTTTATTCACGATATCTGATCTTATTCACGAATCTGGCCTTTATTCATGAAAAATGAAAAATTTTCTTTTCGTCCAAAATATCTATTCGGATACTAGCTTTGATTGTATCCATGTTTTGATCATTCTTGAATTTTACACCTTTGTGATTATTTTGAGGTATTTTTGGGCGTGGATAAAATAAAGTACGAATCCTTAATCCTTAATCCTTGTCATTTTGTTTCCTTTGGATTCGTTTCTTTAAAAATGTTTTTCATCATCTTGATGATTAAATGATGATATTATGGAATATCTTTGGCACTGTAGTGCAAAGATGAATGATTCTGAAGAATATCTTTGGCCGTAGTAGTGCAAAGATGAGCAGTGTTTAGATGAACATGATTAATGATGAATATCTTTGGCTGTAGTGCAAAGATGAATATTTGATTCGAGATATATATTGATTGATGTTCTGGGGATAAAAGATGAGCGATGAACTTTTAAATTCATATATAGAAGATAGTAGTTTGCATTCTCTACTTAACTCTTCTAATGAATTATTATTTCATTGCGAATATTGATTTAAAATTTGTTGTCTATTGTATTCTATTAGATTTTTTCCTGTTGAAGACTAACGATAATTTGTTGTATATTATCTTAGTCATAATATTCTTCTTGGGCTAGTTGAGCTCACCCTTTTCCTTTTGTTCCATTTTTTTCTTCTCGGGGAGGCGAGAATATAAGAAAGTGCAGTGGGGTATGGAATGAAAGTTCTAGAGAGAGTTGTTTAATAGTCCTCTCCATTTTGTTGTAAAATAATGTATCAATAAATGTGATGAGGATTTATTTGAGTATAGATATTGTCTAGAAGATAATATTTGTATTCAAACTCACAGTTTTACTGTTGTAATAATAAAGTTGTGGTTGTTTCTGTACCATGTATTGACAACTCAGAATGGGTGATGTATACCTATTTTGGGGGCGTCACAATTTAGGTATACTGTTACAACATCCATCAGACATGTTTCCAAATCTTCCATGGTTGCCATACCTATCAGAAAGCGAAAAGTGACTCCATCCATTACGTACTTGAGAGTCTGTATCCTGATAATCAATACCAGGTTTTTGTGAAAACCCTTGAGCTACAAGTCGGGGTTTATATCTCACAATTTCATTTTTCTCATTTCGCTTTCGTACAAATACCCATTTATTTCCAAACGGGATTACACCCAGCGGTGTTTGGACTACTAATCCAAATACTTCTCTTTTCAATAGAGATTTTTTTCCAACCGGGATTACACCCAGCAGTGTTTGAACTACTGGTTCAAATACTTCTTTTTTCAATAGAGATTGTAGCTCAGTTTGAATAGCATCTTCTCTATTTTGGCCAATCTTTTCTTTTCCGACATTCTTCCACGTTTTGTGTTTCAGGACCCGTGCCAGGAATCAAAGTAATATCTGATGCTATAGAGAAAGCAAATATATCGTAAATCATGACTTTGCTTCGATCTCATATTTTCTCATCATGTACATAATTTATTGAGATCTCTTGATGTTCATCTCTTATCCCTTCATTGAGATTTTGAACATCTTCTGGGGCTATTCCCACTCTTGGAATAAGTGCTACTTCTGGAGTGGTTTGTACCTCTTCTGGGGCTATTCCCACTCTTGGAATAAGTGCTACATCTGGAGCGGGTATTCCTTTTGGGATTCCCTTATTTGCTTTTAATTTTCGTGGTACAGTGTCTTTTGCACCAATCGATCTTCCACGCTTCTGGTGTGGTTCAGATTCTTCTATTACCTTATTTGTCAATTCTTCAGGAATTGATTTTTCAATAAGTATTTCTATCTCTGCTGGAGTATTCATTGCAGGTGTATATGACTTTATCATTTTTCTAGCATCATTAAATGCATCTGGCATTTGATTTGCAATATTTTATAAACAAATAATTCTTTGAACTTCAATTTCACATTGTCCTGTACGAGAATCAAGTGAATTTAATTCTGATGCATTCCATGATATGTAAGAGGGTTTTTTAATTAAAACTTTTTCTCCTCCTAATGGTGAAAATACAGATTCATCAAAATGACAATCTACATAACGTGTAGTAAAAACATCTCCAGTTAAAAGCTCAATGGAGATTCCAATAATCATTAAAAGTCATTGATGAAAATTCAGCTGCGTTATTAAATCGATTTGACTTGATTGTATTATCCGAGAACTGAGCCCGTAACTTAATTATTTGAGCAAGAAGTTTTGAGAAGGCAAAATTTCGAGAAGAGAGAAAACAAACATGAGACCATTTAGTTGAAGCATCTATTAAAACCATGAAATATCGAAATAGGCCAGACTATGGGTGAATAGGTTCACAAATGTCTCCTTGAATTCTTTCTAGGAATTTGGGGCTTCTTTATAAACTTTTATTGGTGATGGTCGAAAAATTAATTTTTCTCGAGAACACGCAGCACAAGGAAATTCACTACTAGAAAAAATCTTCTCATTTTTGAGAGGATGACCAATAGAATTTTTAATAATATGATACATTATAGAAGTACCTGGATGACAGAGTCTTTCATGCCAAAGCATAAAGGATTTGGGATCTAGGATTTTTGGAATCATAACAGTATGAGACTCAATTGCTCTAATTTTCATAGTATATAATCCAGAAGAAATTGAATGAAGTTTTTCTAGGATATTCTATTTTTCAGAAATAGTATAAGTGATGAGAAGATATTCATTAAAGATGGTCTGCCACATGTAAAAACATAAATAAGAAAAGTTACATTTCATATATAATTTTATTCATGATAAACACATACCACGTATAGTGTAACGCCCCCAAAATAGGTATACATCACCTATTCTGAGTCGTCAAATACATGGTACAGAATACAAATACAACTTAATAATATAACTGTCGTGTACAATACGACAAAACATAAGCTGTGAGTTTGAATACAAATATTGTCTACTAGATATTATACAAACTCAAAAGGAGTCTTCATTACAATTATTATCACACTATTTCACATAATAGTGAGGACTACTAATGTTATCATCTGGCCCGTCACTCCGTTCCCTGACTAGTCCCTGCTACGTTCTCATTTTCTGAAGAGAACAATTAAAGTAAAAGGGTGAGCTCAACTAGCCCAGTAGGAAATATTATGACTAAGAAAATGCATAATATATTATCGTTAGCCTTCAACAGGTGTTAAAGCGATACAATATAACAACCATCAAGTTTAAGCTGCATGGAACAAGCAATCCATTAAAAAAGTCAGTAGAGAATAAAATCTACTATCTTTTATGATTTAAAAGGTTTTTCATCACTTTTATCATTTGGGACTCGACAATAAATAATCCACATCATCGAATCACCCTGCATTACGACTTAAGGATATTCTTTAGTATCACGACCACAATTATGCATTTACTACGGGCCAAGAATATTTGTGTATTCAATAATGGTCGTGATCATGACAACAACATCGTCCATTAATGCACTACAGCCAATGAGAACTTTTACCACATCATTTGTAATATTACTACATGATGATTACAAGAATAATCCACGGTCATAATCATACCAAGTTCATCATGCACTTTATAGGCCACAGATGACTTTCAACAAAATATAAACATGAGGATGATGACAATGATATAAGAATTCAATAAAACAAGTTCAAGAATTATTTTATCCAGGAACTAATAACGTCCAAATTGTCGACATAATCTTTGCTGCGAGTAAAATTCAAGAATGCTCGGAAGAATATTTCCATGAAAAGATCTTTGGATGAAGCGCAAATATCGAGGATATTCCACTAATTTCATGAGTATAAGTCAAAACTTTAACTTATTTGAGTATAATAAGGAATGAAATAACAAAATAAATCACCGGGCATGCGATAGACCACATAGGCGAGGTTATTCCAGCGAGAATAATAAATAACGGAATTAGGTAGGTGTAAAACGCATACAGATAGGATATTCCAGCGAGAATAATAAAGATGGAATCGGTCCCGTAAAATGCATGAGATAGGATATTCAAAGAATAATAAAAAGGCGGAATCGGTCCCAAGCGTAAAAGCGCATGTGACGAGGATATTCAATGAAGAATAATAAAGAGCGGAACGAGGTTGGCGTGAAACGCCTGAGCAGGATGTTCCAATGAGAATAATAAAGAATGGAATAACAAAAGTTCTTTTCATAGATAAGAAAGAAATAATACTCCCTACCTTTAGAAAAAGCTGGATCTTAGAATAGTGAGGTAGCAGAGACTTCTTCTTCTTTCTATAATTTCTCTCTATAATAATCGCTCTAAAGCTTTTTGTGAATTGGTGAGAAATGAAGGAAGAATGAGCTTTATTTATAGAAAAATATAGTTTCGATAATTGCGTTTTGGGGCTCGAAAAAATTTGGTCTGATACCTCTAACTTTTCCTTTTATTTTTAATTTAGTCATGGAAGTATTATCAAACTTGCACCACCTCCCCTAATAGTAAATAATGTGATTCAATAGTAAATTATGTGAATCGATAGTTCTAGACATGTGAAAAATGAATTCTGATATAGTACCTCCATCTATACCTCCATTTTAACTTAGTCATGCAAGTATTATCAATCTTGCACCAAATCCCCTAATAGTAACAAGAATGTGAAACAATAGTATACACATGTGGACAAATAGTTATAATCATGTGAAATAATAGCAATCAATTGCTCATTTATCCAGGTTAAATACTGGAATTAGTTGATATAACCTCCAGACATCAATTTTATCGAAATAATTGTCGATTTTCACTAACACAAATAATTCCAACACAATGAAACCATTTTTATCAAAAATATAAATTTTGAAATTTTGAAGTTTGATTTTTTCTCTAAAAAAGTCAAGCTGTTGACTTTGACCAAATAGTGAATTAGGAAAATTTTGTGTTTATAGACTATTTTACTAATTTCATCGTTTAGGACTCAAATATCACGTCGCGTCTCTAAATTCAACTCGAACACAACTTTAATTTTAATAACATTCATCATTATTATTATAACTCACAATATTTATCAACCGTGTCGTTCTAAGGAAAGAGGGGCTTTCAATAAGGATTTCTCCTATTTAGCACGCAATTAGGTGACCAAACCTCTCCTTGTGAACTTCTAAACATTGCAAATATTCTGATTTAATAATATGAATAACTTTTGTCGTCTCAATTATTGATTTAATAAAATAACATATTATCTTGATGATCTTATGAAAATAATCGAATCAATAATATGAGAGATATGATCGACAATTCTATTGTAGCAATAATTGAGTATAAGCGAGTGACTTCTCACGTAAGCATCAATAATTAATACTGAGTGTGCTACTTATGCAACCAGCGTATTCTTCGTATTTTACTACTGGGTATTTCAACGAGTTAATGGTAAAACTTCCGCAGATTATTTTCATAAAAAAGTATTTTTGTCGTTTTCTCAATCCAAGCAATAATTTCGTTAATGGGGGTCCACCAATGATTGTCTTAGTTATACGAATATTCCTGTTAAAAGCGAATATTCAGAGCCAATCGAATATTATATAACAACTTGCGTACTTTGTAAAATTTATAAATATTACCCACAACTATAACATTATATCAAATCCACATCATAATATTCAAAAATATATTTCGAGAAAATTTAATCTTTATTCAAAAAGTTAGGGTCTTACATATAGCATGAAAACTAATAATATTATACATGCAGGGTGTTTAATTAAAATAAAAATTAAACGTTATCCCAAAAGATACTTTCAGAAGGTCCAGTAATATCAACAATCTTTTTCTCATTGTTGGTCATTGGTGGAACATCAACAATATCCAATTGATGATTAACAAAGTTTGTTTCTGCCTCTATTACTTTGTTATTTTGAGACTCCTGGAATAAATTAATCAGATGCCTCGGCGTACGACAGGTACGCGACCAATGCCCTTTCATCTCACACCTAAAACAAACATCTGGTTTGTTCTTTATCGGTGCTGCATTTTCTTTATTTTTACCCGACTCAGACACTTGCCACTTCTGGTGGCCTGAATTATCGCGGTTCTGAAATATGTTGTTACGATGACCTCGTTTATTCTTTCGTCCACAAGGCTTCTTTTTATATGACCATCTATTGTCACGTTTATTCTGCTGGAATGACGTGCTATTAATATCTGGCAATGAGGTAGCACCCGTTGGCCGTACTTGATGGTTTTTCAACAACAATTCATTATTCTTTTCTATAACAAGGATGATAGACAACAAGTCACTGAATTTTGTGAACTTACTCTGTCTATATTGTTTTGACAGAATTATGTTGGTGGGATGAAAAGTTGAGAGTGTTTTCTCTAACATTTGGGTTTGTAAAGCTGGGATCTCGCATGAAAGCCAAAGTAGAGGTTATTCTATAAATATTGGAACTATATTCCGTAATTGATTTGTAATCTTGTAGCCTTAAATTAAGCCACTCAAATTTGGCATTAGGGAGAACAATCAATTTTTGGTGGTCAAATCTTTCCTTCAATTGTGTCCATAAAGACAAAGGATCTTTGATTGTTAAATACTCAGTCTTTAATCCTTCATCAATATGGTGATGAAGAAAAATTATGGCTTTTGTATTTTGTCTTAGAAGTTCTTTGTATTTTACGATTGATGGTCTTTTCTAACTCATTTGCACTAAGGTGCAATCCTGCATCAAGTGCCCAAGCCAAATAGTTGTCTCCGAAGATTTTCAAAACAGAAAAATCTATTTTTGCCAAGTTTGCCATCTATTCTGGGTTAAACCACAATTATTATTTATTAAAACAATAAATAATTGCATGTATGATATATATATAAAAATAAACTAAATCACGAATTCAAGTGGTGATAAAGTGCAAATATAAATATTCTTATATTTATGTTATTAGCATATTATCTTAGTAAAAAGAATATGCAATCGTTAATGTATATATACAATTACAAATATATATATATATATATATATATATATATGTACAAAACTGCAAATGAATCTTCATCCGTCATGCGGTAATCTACGTAGACAGATTATTCCAACAGAATAATAAAGAATGGAACCAGGTCATGCGTAAACGCACAGACAGGATATTCCGACAGAATAATAAATAACGGAACCGGTCGGCGAAATTGCACAAGCGATGGATGTTCATGAGAATAATAAAGAATGGAATAACAGAAGAATTTCACCATGTATAGGGTAGTCCGCGTATACATGTTATTCCAATAATTTAATAAGAAATGAATACAAAGGATTATTTACCAGGTATATGATATTTCACATATACAGGTTATTCCCATAATTTAATAAGCTCCCACCAAGTCTTGTAAGATCAACAAGGATAAATGGTACCATTGTAAATAACTGAATTTAAATGCAATTATAAGAATAAAATTATATTATTGGTGGCATAGCCCAACACTGTAATATAATAATAAATTGCAAGAATTTAATTCTTTATGTCCGATTTAGTTGAAACACGTCTTTGATAGCGTGTTATAAAACTTTAGCGAAGTGTATAAATATACTCTTATAATTGTTGCATAAATTTAGAGAGAATAAGTAAGAGAAAAAAAGAGAGAAACCTTTAGGGAAGTTCAATTAATTTTCTTTAGAATCATTACCTTATATAGGCAATGGAAAGATCACGGACAGAAGGAGAAAAGAAAGGAGAGAGTCACGAGGTGAAAGAAGGAAAGCAGCAAGCAGAAGCACGAGTTCCCTCATGAGGAGGGAATCACATGTTTATAACATCTTTTATGTTTATTTCTTTTTACAATATGTTTCATTTTTAGAATATATTTATTATTTATTATTTTGAAAATTCTTCACTTCAATCTATTAAATTAAACAAAAGTTCACGTGCTAAAAATAAAATGTGACCCTATATAAAAATATTTTTAGCTTGTTAACTTATTTAAAAATAATTTTATTAATAAACATTATTAATTTTATTTTTTAATTAAATAAAAACATGTAATTTGATAGTGTAGACAAAAACCTTTAATAAAATACTCCTATTATCTTACTATAAATTAGTATAAAACATATACGTAATTTATAATTTTAGAATTATACACAAGTATTAAAAAAATAATTATATAACATTAAATATTATATTAATTGTCTATATTGTCATTATATTAAAAAAAATATTATTTATTAGATAAAAATAATGAGAAAAATAAAATTATAATTAATACTTAAAATAATATTAAAAACTAAGCAATTAATGATTACTTAAAATTCTCAAACTTAATTAAAAAAAAACACTTTTCTAAAAACGATTCTATATCACAACAATGGTTAATGCTGATATCAACATAGTTCAAAAAAACAAATCAATTGTTAATTAATTGATTAGATTTTTAGAATTTATTTTTATATATAGTATTTGATAATATAATTAATAAAATATTATTCTTCTGTAATTAAATCACATTTTCTCTCTTCAATTGATTTCAACTTGGCTAATAAATGCAGTCTCTCTTATGCATAAATTATTCAACACAGCCTTGTTATCCCGTCGACATACAAGGCTTGAAACCATGAAAAAAAAGAAAAAAAGTAACACCATATCTGGTAGACAGAGATGAAGAATCTGATGCTACATTTGTGGCAGTGTAGTTATGATGCTAACTCCAGATAATTGTACCAATTTCTTCATGCTGGCTTCAAAATTCCTCCGAGAATTTATCTGAATACACTTCTAGCATTTGGTTTCATCAGCGCCGATCCAGCATTCCTGTTATGTAGTAGCATATGTAGACGTTTAATCATTGATGGAAGACGCAAGAAAACAAAATGTCAATTGTCATATTTATAGACACAAATTTGCTTTCCAAAGTTTGCACACCATTTTCTGGCTTCCAACCTTTTCTCTCCATATCTTTAGCAGGATAAAATCTTTTTTCAGAAAAGACACACAATAAATAAAGAAAGATGCAATTATAACTGTTTGACAGTCTAACCAACCTGTTACAGCAAATGTACCCGAGTACGGTAATCGCACAGAGCCGAGTTATGAAGTGGAGAAAACTGCGTCGTTCTTCTTTGATGGTCACAGTAATTGGTGACAAAATCATACAGAAAGTAAACAGCTGAATTGAATAATAAAGTTAGCAAACTGACCCCTAGTAAGCAGTGTAAAAGGAGAAAGAAAAGATGAAAACAAACCTGGCCATGTCCTGTCAAACTCGTTCATAGGGGAAAAGTACTCTGTGACGGAGAATTGATTTGTTGGTAGAACTTCTCTTGATAAATATTTATATTCGGTTGGAACAACCTACATCACAGTAACATGGCAATGTAGCACCAGAAAGAAGAGGATACTAAAAAAATTTAACAGACACGTCAATATTAAATTAATATAACTAAAAAAAAAAATGGAAGGGATTCTTATACATAAACATGGGATCAAGTAGGAAGCCTTTGTGGGAATGCAAACCATTCTTATACATAAACATAATCCTTTCAAACCTAACCTTTCGCGAGTACTAGATGCAAAAGATTTATAATATTTGAAATCCCAAACATGATGCTTAGAGTCGATCAAGTAGAATTTTTGCATATAACTTGTCAAAATCCTTCATGCCGAGACTTTAAAATAGATATTAGTTGATCTTCATTAACTTAATATTATTGCATTTACTTTTTAGAATGAAACAAATTAGTAAAAAAATAGTAGTCTCTTATAGTACTTTTTATTTTTTTATAAATAAGACAGTTTATTAGTAATTCAAAGAATAATGATAGGAAATAGCAAGTGAATTTGTTGAGCAATCAATGTAATTAGCAGTGTTCTATAAATCCCTGCCTAGGTCCGATTAATTCCCCTCCTAGGCTCTAGGCGGTCCTCTACCGTCTCAATTTAGTTGGGCGCCTAGGCCTCTGCCTAAGCAAATCAGACATCTACTTTGAAGCTTTACAATACTTGAAATGAATTTGTTAAGGCTTAAAAGATTATTTTTTTTTGTAATGTTTCATGTAATATTTTAAAAAATTACATCTACTATATGCTTTGTATAGTATAATATGTATGTACAGTAGGAAAAATAAATAAATGAGACCGCGTAAAGAAGCGCCTAGTCGCCTAAGCAGCCTAGGTGCTAGGCTCCCCCTCCGATGCCTAGGTTCGCCTAATAATTTTTATAACATTGGTAATTATGACACATAAGTTTGGGAACCAAATTTGAGAAATCATTTGGAACTCCAAGTAGTAAACTAATAAAAAAGTATAAAAAACAATTATCATTAGTACATACCAATGTTTTAATATTACATTACAGTTGTAGGCTAAATGTTATTTGAAGTGGACATGCAAAATTCAGTATTGACAACAAATTTACAAAGAGTCTCTTCTAAGTAACAAGACAAACCGATATATACACCACCGAACACAAGCCCTTAGCCGAGTAAATTCTTTTGTGTATTAATGGTGGATCTAGACACTACAAGGCTAAATGCATTAATACTAGGGTCGACCCATATGTATCTTGAACAAACATAACAAATGGGAAAAGCTCATACCCAAAGCAACATATAGCCTCAAAAAGGCTAAAAGAACATGTTAGTGGACTTGGTGGATTACTACCCACTAAAAAGTGTTGATATTTTTAAGGTGCTAAGGGAACATGCTAGAAATTCATGTATATATATATATATATATATATATATATATGGTGGTTATAGTTCAAGTACTATACCCTACCATTTATTATGAAGTCATGTACTTGATTATATTTTTAAATTCATGTACTTGACTATTCCGCTAAAAGTATATACGCAGTTGTATGACAGAAATTCATGTACTTAATTATTTATATATATATATATATATATATATATATATATATATATATATATATATCACCAATGTTTTTAATTAAACTCTCTTGATTCTTCTAGTTGTGGTTTGAAAAACTATCTCTATATAGATTGTATATATGTTGACCTTCATAGTCAACAGATAAATATTTAAATTGATTTCTTTGTTTTATATAGATTGTATATAGGTTGTTTTATATAGGTTTCAGTAGACAATTCTTGAAAGCCGTCTTTTTCCAGTCATCATACCTGTCAGTATGAATATATGTCAAATATTATAATGTTAAAAAGGAAAGGGAATTGAGTACCTTGCCACATGGTATTTGGCCCAGTGATATGACTCGCCTCATGGTATCCATGAGGTCGAGGGTTTGATCCTTGTTGGCAGCAAGGAAGATGTGTGTGTCAATGTAGCAAAAAAAATAAAAAAATGAGTACCTCTTTTATTTATTGATGTCATGAAGTGAGCATACCACAACTAAGAAATAATTTAAATTGGAAATCATAAATAAGATAAAGGTTGTTCCTATTGTATCTACTTACCACCGTCTCTTTTTCCTCTTCTGATTGGAGATTGTGGGCTTTAGACTCCTCACGTAACTTTTCTTGCAAGTCCTTTGAGTTTATTATTCAGAGTCGAATTCCTAAAACATTCTCCTTAGCTATACCTACATTCGGAAGGCAAAGGTCCCCACAGATATTAAGTTTTTTGTCTGGACTTGGTCCTTAGTCATCTTAATACCAAAGATTTGTTAGAGGCAGAGACTGTATAAGAGCCAAACTCCGGATGTGTGCATTTTGCAAGCACAGTTCTGACTCTTACTAGCATCCATTCCTTCATTGTGTGGTTGCAAGAGGGTTGTGGAATTATCTATTTGGCACTGTGCAGGGGGGATAAGGCCTGCCCCTTAACTTTGGAGAGTTTGTTTCAGATCAGATTGAGATTTATGTTTTGGTATAATTCGAAGGATGGCAAGATCTTGTGCATTGTGCTTTGTTTGCTATTATTTGGGGCATTTGGATAGGGAGGAGTGCTAGTGGTGTTCTTAATTATCTTTCTATCCCTCTTCTTTAAAAGAGAATTTTGTTCAAGCACTCACTTAGGGCAATGTCAATGGGAGCTTTTAGAGGGTCGTATTGTTGGGTGCCAAATAAAAACCGGCAGGTTGCTCTTCATCAGCCCTTTAGTTTTGTTCCTCATTGTATTTCTCTAGTGAAAGGCTTGTTTTCCCTCTTTGTAATTCTTCTTCTTTCTGATAAAAGTTAATCTTTTGTCCAAAAAAAGTATATACAACTCTGAACTCTGTAACAATCAAATAGTATCACATAAATCATAGACATTAACGAGATGAATCTGACATATTCTAAGTTCACTCCAGTTGTTATTCCATCCCATGCATCTGATCCGCCTGACAGTGCAGTCCAAATGTAATTCAATCTCAGACATCATACCTGTACTAAAACCGACGATCTGTTCAATTTACCTATAGATATGAGACATCAATGCGTACATCTAAATCTTAATTTTTCCCAGCACTCTAACTATTGAATCTATGGAAAAACCAATTAGTGATGCAAGACGAATGTGAGACATGGTTGTAGCGTTGCAAGCTCATGGGAAAAATAAAAGGCAAACACAAAGCCTCTTATATTACCAATCTCACGGGATTGTCCAGCATCAATTAGAGACATCTGCTAAACAACGTGAAACCAAAGTTTTGCTGTAGTATTTTGAAGGGAGCCCTCACCTTTACTTAAGCTTAGACTTAAAGCACCAACAAAACCTAGACAAACTAACGACTACGGTATCAGGTTTTCACTCAAACTTCACATATGAAACTTAGTTGCTTCATAATTTTTACTTTAGTGTAGAAGTCAATCAAACTACAAAAAATTGGCTATGATAACTTATTCTTATAGACAAGTTAATGTCGGTTGAGAGACCTAGTGGCTCGTTTAGATCTTATGAAAAACGGGGACATATTTAGTTTGTATTTTCAGAATAATACATATTTAGAAAGGGAAAAAAAACAAATCAATTCTTTAAAGTTAAAATCTCTAGTGCAAAAGATCTCAAAATATTATGTTTATGAGTTTTCTTTCATCATAATAGTAAAAACAATTTTTTATTTATTTCAGATAGGTGAGAATTTTTTTATTTTTTTTTATATTTCTTATTCAAATTTCAAAACAGTAGGTATTCCCTGAAAACAAAAATGATATTCAAAAACATTTTCTGATTTTCCAGAAAATGAGAAAAGGAAACGACTTTGAAACATGTCTAGACTGGCCCTACAACACCCTTCCTTAATGTTTCAGCTGAGCATGAAGGCAACAGGCTGAAGCCAATGCTGAACAATGAGAAAATAGCAAGTACAGGAGCTAGGCAGGTGAGCTAGGGGTTTGGTCCTTCTGTTGCAACCGGCAAAAAATTAAAAATTTGGGACTTATTGCAACTCCAAGAGGTGGAAAGGGAAGAATTTTATTTGGGACACCTATGCTTTCGAAAATAGAACTATAATCTGATGCACCAACCAGCCTAAGCTCACTTAGTAATTAAGGTTCAAATCAACCTTCAATACAATAAAATTCAGGAGCGACAATAATTCGTCTTTAATTGAAGTACAATGGTTCAAAATAGTGCATTTTATAACAAAGTATCAATCTTAAAACCTCGGGATAAAATTTCAGAAATCCCTTAGCAAGTACAGAATAAACTAACCTCCGAATAGGATCAGAAAATTTCCTCACAGCCCTGCGATCAGCATCAACTTTGTCACCAAATGCACTTGAACGATCTGAAACTCCCAGGTTTCCAAAGCTTCCAGACTATGATCCACCAAAACCACTTGAACGGCCTGAGCTAGGTCCACCAAATCCACCACCACTTGATCGACCTGAAGACCCACCAAAACCCCCTTTGCGGCCATATGATGAGTTGCCACCACCGCCAAAACGACCACTTTCAGAACTACCATAACTACCAGAGCGACCGGAAGACCCACCAAAATCAGAACCACCATAACTACCAGAGCGACCTGAAGACCCACCAAAACCACCTGTGCGACCATATGATGAGCCGCCATCCCCACCAAAACGACCACTGGAAGACCCGCCAAAACGACCACTTTTAGAACCACCATAACTACCAGAGCGATCTGAATTACCAAATCGACCACTTCCCATACTTCCAAAAGATCCAAAACAGCTACCACTACTTCCCATGTCTCTGAAAATATCTCTAGCTCCACCCTCGACCGCAATTCTAGGAAGCTAATATCAGGCAGAAAACAAGGATATTAGTCTACCATTTTAAACTCAAATGATTAGAACAATATAACGAGAGAGAGAGAGAGAGAGAGAGAGAGAGAGAGAGAGAGAGAGAGAGAGAGCTACTAGCAAGCGAGAAAGGGAGGACAGAAATATATATGCACAATAAATGCTACATAATTCATACAATCATTTTCGTAAGTTCACAATTCCACACTGCCGGAATATATACACTTATTCCGGTTGAAACTGTTTGTGATAAGAAACAATATCGACTACCGATAATACCATCAGAAAATTAATTACCCACTAAGCTCTAATATATGCCAGTTACTAAAAACAACAATAACCATCAAAAAGATATCAGAAGAACTTTTAAGTAAATGGTATCACACTCGACCTCTGATCTGGACCCACTGTAATCCAATACAATATATCAAGCACATTAATTAATTAAAGAAACAAGATTTTGCAAAACTTGAAATGTTACTGCAACAATAGAAGCAAGTTCAGGTTGACTTATGAGTTTTGACAACAGTAAAAATTATGTAAATAATTATTAAAAAAGTGTTGCAAGTAGTAGGTGATGAAATCTGGCTCTTAATTTTCAAATGAAATTGAGGTGAAGTATGCTATTTCAAATTTAAACAATCACCATTTACAAAGATTACTTTCATTGACTTGTGAGCTGCGACAAAACCGAAAGTTAATAAAAATCAATTATTTTTTGCAAGAAGTTCACAGAAGATTACTCTGCATTCAGTAAATAGGATGTGGTATATGTGAACTAAAGCACAGAATTAGTTACAGAAGTTTTTTCTCATTGGTTCTGATATATAGTGCATTTACTTGTGCATTATCAAGAGGATGCACAATAAACCATTAAAATTACTCCACTTCAGTATAATTTATATAGTCCCTAATTTCATAAAAATGTTGAAAAAAAAAAGTAGAAGAAAAAAAGGAGCATCTAAATGGAAAAATGATTTGAAGGATTGGCATCCGACCTCTGCAAATCTGCATCCTACATCTTGTTCAATACCCTTAACTTCCCTAAATTGGTTTGATGAATAAATGAGAATTGCATTTCCTTTCTTCCCAGCACGACCGGTCCGGCCAGATCGATGGACAAAGATCTCTGAAGAGTTCGGAAGTTCATAATGTATCACCTGAGAAATAAAACAACGTTCCAATGGAACCACAGAAGAAAACAAGGAATCAAACATAGCAATATGAACCAAGCTTGCCAGTAAAAGCAGTATTATCTTCCTAAGGACCAATGTTACTTCAATGTGTATGCAAAAGAAAGGTATAGTAGTAAAGAATTTCAAAAACAACATTAACTAATATACTTTGGCGCCATAGTTGTTACGGCGCCACGGCGAGTCATGGCGGTAGCCGACTGCCTGGACGCCTAGGTGACAAGGCGACCGCCATGTCGTCCGTAAGGCGACAAGTTCTTTATAATGTACAATTTATATATTATTTATTTTACTTAACAAGTATATTGGCAATAAAATTTTATATACATTAAAACTCAAAACATAACACTATGGAATAACATTAAAGACATAATTATGCAAATACTTAGCAATAACAATCCAAAAACAACACACTTGATATTAAAAATTATTAAAAGAAATTAAGAATTCAACAAACAACACATAGAAAATAAAGTTGCAACCAACCATCACAAACATATAGTCTAGTAACTAATAAAACACCACCATAGCAAGCCAAAATAATGTTTAGACTCTCTACACTAGTCTAGAAACATCATTCAATCAAAATCATCATATAAAAGGTCATCTTCATCTCTTCCACGAGAACTACTCTCATTCAAAGGCGTAGGTGGTGGTCTTTCTCCAAAATCATCCTCCACATCTTCATCATCATTTGGAATTCCCTCTTCTTCATCAACTTCATTATCTGAGTCGGAATCCATCAACCTTGATTCCCTTGAAGTTGAACCACCAGCACCACGTCGAGAGTATGTCATTAGATTATTACTAGTATTAGCACGAGCACTCCTTGAAAGATTGCGACCCTCAAGCGTGTTGGATGCACCGGTTGCTCGATCCACATCATTCCATGTAAGATCCCCCCAGGATGAACAACATCGGTATCATTATCGATCCATTCATTACCCCATTCAAAGTCATCAATGACTAATGGATCAAAATTATTGCCAAGTTCACGCCTCTTTTGGAACCTTGAATCGATCTTTCGATTGTATTGGACATACACCAAGTCACTCAATCGTTTGTATTCCAATCTATTCCTCTTCTTCGTATGAATCTAAAATAAATAGAACAAAAAATAATAATATTAATGATAAAATTTTAATAATATTGAATGATTTATTACTTTTGAAATTTGAACTAACAATAGAAAGTACTACCTCCGTCTCATAATAAGTGTTTTTTTAGCTTAAATCACACATACCAATACACAAGCTAAAATGGCAAAAATACCCTTAATATATTTTCTTTGAAGTTGAAGAGTTAATGAGTGTCATTTAATTGTAGTGATGGTAAGATGCAATAAATACCATTGAACACATAAGGGCATATATGAGAAAATATTGCAAAAATTGTATTGGAGTTCTAACACATCACTTATTTTGGGAAAAAATATTAAGCCTAAAAAAGCACTTATTGTAGGACGGAAGTAGTACTTACAAACTCAAATGTACTCCAATTGCGCTTGCAACCGGAAGAAGAACAACAGAGGCCTAGAATTCTTTTTGCAAATGAGGATAGCTCAATAGCCCGCGCTCCAAAAGCATTCCACCAATTAACTAGCAAACATTTAAAATAAATATAAATATTTTTAAAGGGAGGAAAGGAAGAATGTATATAAATTATAATCATAATTTAGTTTTTATATATTTATATATATTTGAATATACGTACGAGGATTCTTTATTTTCCGTTGCCTAATCACTATTTCTCTTGCAAAAGTATCTCGAGAAGCATTAGTTGTCGGCTAGATTGCTCATCTTGTCTAGCAAATCTAACTCGGGCACCATCTTTGCAAGAACGTCATTGAAGTCATCTCGTAAAGCATTAGCAAACAACCGACGTTCCTCTTTGATATCAAAGTACTTGCGGATTGAGAAACAACATGACCCGTATGATTTTTTCCCATCGCCGCTCAACAATTTCAATCACCTTCTTATACAGTCTTTGTTTGTTATCAAATGCATCTTTGATTTTTTTTCTTCGCGCATTCCATCGCAGCAATAACTTCCGGCATAGCAGGCTTCTCATCACTATCAACAATCCTCAAGACTATAAGAAGTGGTTGTGACGCCCTAATGCAATCCTCAACAGTATGCCAAAATCTTTGTTGAAATAATGATATCACATACTTTCTTCCCGCTTGATGGCAAAACAACTTTGATTTTGACCGATCCTCATTTGATGAACAAATGCCTCAATGCATCTTTATTCTTGTACAAACTCTGCAAGGTGAGGAAAGTTGTAGCAAATCTAGTAACTGCGGGTCTCACAAGATCCCTCCCATTCGTTTTCTCCCTCATCGCACTAAGAAGGCGACCGTATACATAAATAAAAGTTGTAATTCTCCTTGCATTTGTGATTGTGGGATGGAATTGCTTGACTTGCTTATGTCCTCTAACATAAGGTCGAGGCGGTGGCGGCCACAAGGTGTCCAAAACAGTGTAGGTCTCCTCTACATTAGTATATGCCTTGTAATTAGAGGCATTGTCTGTGACCACCTGAACAACATACTCGGGGCCAATTTCCTCGATCTTGCTATCAAGTAGATTTGCCAACATTGTGGCATCTTGAGGTATTTGGAGGCATCAAGCGGAACCCATGAAATAAGTCCCCCTGGGACTATTAACAAGAAAATTCAATAAGTGTCTTCCCCTCTTATCTCATCCCGACCATCGACATGAGTGAGCGGTAGTATTCCTTCCAAGTAACTTCATGTTTTTTTCTTTAAGTCATCGGTTTTCTTCTTTGCCTTCTCAAGTAAAGGAACCCTCGACTCGTGATCGTTGGAGGCTTGAAACCCGGCCCATATTGCCTATGGACTCGACCATTACTTCAAATCTCCTTGAATTTGTAGCATTGAATGGTATGCCACATTCAGTAGAAAAAATCCAAGAACGTGCATTTGGACTCTTCTTTTCCTCGGTGTCCTCACCGAGGCTTTGATACTCGTTTGGCTCAAGCGCTTGCTATATCTCTCTCTCTGACTTCTTGAGTCTTCCTTAGAAGTGCTTCAGTAACCGTCTTAGCTTTTGGTTGTGGAACTTGGAATTGAAATACAGTATTCTAACTTTTAGAAGCCGTCCCAGAACTTGGGATAGTGTTAGAAGAAGTATTGGAAGCCATGCTTGGACGAGCAGATGATTGCACTTCTACTACATCATCATCATCATCATCATCATCATCTAACTCAAGTGGCTTGTTCCTCTTTTTACTATTCAAAGCCGCTTGCATCTCCCTCATAATTTCTGTTGTTGTTTTGGGACACTTAGCTACATCTCCATAATTTAAAATTAGATGTTGTTTGAGCCTTTTGATGCTAGAATGACATTTCTTCTACAAAGTGTACATTACACGACATCCTTATTACTTTAAATCCTACCGATATCAAGTATTTCCAACCCGGATCGTTCGATTTAGCTTTTCTTTTAGGGTCCTTCGTTATATCATAATTATCGGCCCTCGAACTTTCCGCCATTTTTTCTAGTTTCTACAAAATACAAACAATATATTAGAGACATTGACATTTTTATTTTTACTTGTGAACAAAAAAAGAGTAAACAATAAACAACTCTCATATTACAGTGGAAAATACATATACATAAAGTGTAAAAAATATTGCATACAACCACTACTACAAGTTTACCATACACAGTTGTCCAAGTTGTTCAAGTTTTCCAAAAAAAAAACAAGACTCCACTGAGATGACAATTATGAAACTTAATTAATAATTAATATTCAATGCATTTTATTTATATATTGAAAAAAAATTCGACATTTTATCTATACATTGGAAAAACAAAATCCGATTACATTATACATACTACATATTACATATATAAAAAGCGAAGCTTGAGCCGGAAAAAAAAGCGATGCAGAGGCAAAAACATAGAAAAGAAAGAAAAAAGCGAAGAGAAGAAAAGAAAAGCAGACTCGTTGCTGCTTGACCCATACAGAAGCTAGCCGCGTCGTGCTTTCGTCGTTCGTCGTCTTTCGTCGTCGTCGTTGCTCGTCGGCGTCGTCGCTTCGATCAACAAATCGCTTTCGTTGCTTTCGTCGCTTTCGATCGTTACTTCGATCGTTTCTTTCGTAAGTATCTCTTCTCGCTCTCCCCTCTACTCTTCTTCTTCTTCAATTCAGTTCTTCTGAAGTTCTACTCTTCAGTTCGCGATTAGATCTAGGATTAGGGCTGTGATGGACAAACGACGTCGTTTTGATATTTTTTTTAAAACCCAAAAGGCCCAACAGCTCAAGTCGCTCGCCAACTAGTCTGCGTCGTCGGAGGAAGGCGTCCATGGCGTCGCCTTTTTTTCCAGTCGCTCGACTTTCGATCCTCAACCAAGTCGTTCAGACGCCTTGCTTGCTTGCCTTGACCCATTGGCTTACTTCGCAGCGTCGCCTGGCTGACGCCTTAACAACTATGTTTGGCGCCCAGGCTTCAATGCCCCTTTAATTATAACACTTTTGGGGATGCAGCCATTTTAAATATATATTTGGATGTTCAATGTATCCAGTCTTGAAGAATGGGAGAATACTACTGTAATCTTTTTATCTTGTTTCTGGTTTCTTAATATTTGTACGTGAAGATACTTAATTTTTAGACTAACCAGATCAACATTAGGTACATCAAGCCCGCGAGCAGCAACATCAGTGGCGACCAATATATTGAATTGTCCATTACGGAAGCTTGAAAGAGTTCTTTCCCTCTGATTCTGTGAGATATCCCCATGCAAAGCTTCACAGGGGAAGCTCCTTTGCAAGGCATACGCTAATCGATCAGCATCACGCTTTGTTTGGGTGAAAACAATACATTTACCCCCTTTCGCATGTTCCTGGAAACAATATAAAAGGATGTTTAAGGATAATATGGACCAATATAAATGTTAATCAAGTTACTAAACTTATGATAACATTTGAAGAATGAAAACTGGTAGCAGTCACAAAAGTCAACAATAAAGTATCCTGAAAAAGATCTCTGTGCTCACTGTTACTAGTGGTCCGAGAATGGCTGCTCTCTCATGCATCTCCGATACAATAGAATACAGTGTGATTCCCTCCGGCAATTTCTGGTTAGATTCTCCTACCTGCAATGTACATGTAGAGTTAGCAAATATTAAGAGTAAATATAAAGTGATTCTGGTGAAGTGCCGCAAAATGATTCAAGAAATAGATTATGAGCGCAAAAACAAGAAACACAGATTGATTTGTTCATCTGCGCACTCACAAGATCAATAGTCAATGGATTATTTAGGTACTTCTGAGTAAGTTTTCTGATCCAACTTGGCATTGTTGCTGAGAACATCATGGTCTGACGCTTTTGTGGTAAATTCTCTAAGATCGTCTCAACATCATCAGCAAAACCAACATTAAGCATTTGATCAGCCTCGTCTAGAACTACAAACTGAACCTCTGATAAATTCAGAGCCCCTCTTTTGATCAGATCAATAATTCGTCCTGGTGTGCCAACAACCACATCAACGCCACGGTCAAGTGTACTCATTTGACGCGAAATTGGCACACCTCCATAACAACACAGTGTATCCAAGTGGGGTGCAGACTCGTAAAATTCTTTGTCAACTTGATTAGCAAGCTCTCTAGTTGGAGCCAAACATAAGGCCAGTGGATTCCTTCCTCGTCTATAAAAAAATTGAAATATATACTTAAACCATCTTTGGTAATATAAAAGGCACAAAAAACATAAATAATAAGATAAACATGTCATTTCACATGTCGAAAGAAGCAAACAAATAAAGGGAACAACAAACCCATGCTTAGCATTGAACTGAGTGATCTTATCCATAATTGGAATCCCAAACGCAAGAGTCTTCCCTGTTCCTGTTCTAGCTCTACCTATCATATCCCGCCCCTGCATTGCTGGTTCCAGCACAGCTCTCTATACAATCAAAAAAAACCCCACAATCATTTCATTTAAAAAAAATCCTGATCCCTAAAACATCATTAAAGCAAACCGGAATATACAAAATTGAAAAACTAACTCTCTTACTATTAGTCTCTATATAAAAATGCATACAAAAACCCTAACATGATTTTATATCCTAAATCAAAATTAAAACCTTGTATTAATTATATTGAGTTCATAAACATCATCCACACCCATTAATAGTCAAAAAATCTAATACACCAAATAAGCCTAAAAAGAGTTTTTTTTAAAACAACTAATACTAAATATTTCATTTTATGTTAGTATATATACTTTGTGATTTTAATGATGACAATGCATATTGAGATTGTATTGCTTTATAACTTGATTGGGTCATGTTAATTCAAATATAGTTATGCATGTTAAATATGGTATGGATTGCATGGTTTTTGTATTGGGCTGATATGGCAGGAATGTGTGTATTATGGACTAATTGGGCTGATCCATAAAGTGGGTTGTTAAATTTCAGCAGGTTTGATTTTGTTTCTAATATATATTGCCAAGTAAGCTTTTCAATTATAGAATCTTAAGGAAGTCTTCTTTATATAGAAGTCTGTTTGGCATCTTTTAAGGAATCCAATATTGCTGGGATTTGTTTCTTTAATATATGTGTTGATATATTGGGTTATATATCTTTGTTAATCTGTTTTGATAAAGACCAATTCGAATAAGAATTGGAGCATTTTAAGGAGCATGGGATTTGGTTTTTGAATTCAAAATATAAGGTAACAGGTTGTTGCAGTTGGAGTCTAAGGTGATGTTTGTTTATATCCGATTGCCTCTAACCGTATCTTATTTAAGAGCATGATTATTGGTTTTTTATTTACTTTTGAATGAAATCTTAATATTAGCCTGTTATAATATTATTCAACAATATATCTCATTTTTATTAAATTGAATATTTAAAATATAAATATATATAACGACAATTTATTTTTAAGTTATCAAACTTTTTAGTTCGTGCTCAAATTTATACATCATAAATTGAATTGAATTCAGATCTTAAGCTAGGTTTATCAAACACAATACTAAGTCTTATCATTATTATTCTTAATTAGTCTGTTTATATTTTTGAATTAATATTGCTGGATATATCTTTCTAATATATATATATATATATATATATATATATATATATATATATATATATTATCTGTTGTTTAGTTCGTGCTCAAAATTATACTAAAACAGACATGTATTAGCTGTCGGACTTCAAAAATTGACCACTTTAGATCTCTTTTGGGTATTTGCACCTATTCAACCCCTCAACACACCTCTAGGTGTGCAATTACATTTTTAAGCCATGTACCTGAATGGGGAAGAGCTTGGTGATACCCTTTTTGGCTAGAGCAGAAACAATCTCCCCAGCAATCCCAAGCTTAGCTATTTCAAGACGCTCATCGTTGCTAGCTCCTTTGTCGGATGAATCCGCTACGGCATAGCTGGCGGCCTGCGACAACCCCGAAGAAGCCCCGAAATTTAAAGATCCACCGGCACCGGCATGAAAATATTTCCTGAGAAACGACTCAATTTGAACTTTACTACTGCCAAATCCACCAGTATAATTGTGAATTTTTCTGGTAGAAGTGGAGATGTTGTGAATGTTTCCACCAATAAATTGTTCATTGTTATGATTCAAAACAAGGAGAGCTTGTTGGGACAAGGAAGCGAGCGTAACTCGCTTCGACGAGACTGATTTTCTCAACAGCAGGAGGCTATTCATCTTCGATCGAGAAACCCTAAAAAGGGGGCTTTGTTAGTGTTTGTGAAACGGAGAAAGTGTGGACGAAGGTGTGTGTGGTAACTACCAAGGGTGTTCACGTTTCTTAAATCCCAAAGTCAGATATTAAAATTAATACTTTTTTTGACTATTAAAATACACCAAAGTCAGATATAAAGGATATTTAATTATAATTTTTAAGTCTTTAAAAATTCAGTGAGCATGCTTTTATAAATTTTATAAATTATTTTTAATTCAAATTTTCATAAATTTTTAAATTTTTATTAAATGATAAAGGATTAAAAGAAAAAATCTTACATTCTTATTTTTTTGTCCCTCCACTCAAATTTTGACACCTAACCTCTTACTTAACACTAATTAACTCTAAAATTAAATAAGTGATTAGGTGTCAAAATTTAAGTGGAGAAATTAATTAAGAGAGGAATTTATAAAATGTTATTTAAAAATATAATTTTACAAATTAATTAATAATCAATATACAAAAATGGGTCTTATGTTTATTTATTTTTACAATATGTTTCATTTTTAGAATGTATTTATTTTATTTTGAAAATTCGTCACTTCAATCTATTAAAATTAAACAAAAGTTATCGTGCTAAAAATAAAATGTTACCCTATATAAAATATTAATTTGCTTGTATAAAATATTTTTTGCTTGTGAACTAATTTAAAAATATTTTTTGTTAGCAAGCATGATTGATTTTATTTCTTAATAAAAAAAAAACATGTAATTTGATAGTGTAGACAAAAGCACCTTCAATAAAATACTACTCCTATTATCTTACTGTAAATTATATCATAGCAATGGTGAATGGTGATATCAACATAGTTGGGAAAAAAAATTAAATTGTTAATTAATTGATTAGGGTTTTAGAATTTATTTTTATATTTGATAATATAATTAATAAAATATTATTCTTCTGTAATTAAATCACATTTTCCCTCTTCAATTGATTTCAACATGGCTAGGCTAATAAATGAAGTCTCTCTTAACACACTATTTCAACTTCCAAATTCATATACTAACAGAACAGGTAGTTGGAATCAAGAATTTATAATTCTTTGAATTAACATACAACTTATGCATAAATTATTCAACCAAAATCTTGTTGTCCCGACGACATACAATGCTTGAAACCATGAACCCAAAAAAAGAAGTTACACCATATCTGGTAGACAGAGATGAGGACAAGGATGAAGAATCTGAAGAAGGCTATGCCGAATCCGGAGAAGGACAAGTGATCTATCTAATGCTACATTGTGGCAGTGTAATTATGATGCTAACTCCAGATAATTGTACCAATTTCTGTTTGAGGTTTCGTTGCAAAAACACATGCTGGCTTCAAAATCCCGAGAATTTATTTGAATACACTTCTAGCATTTGGTTTCATCAGTACCTCAAGAAGTCTGTACATCCACCGATCCAGCATTCCTGTTATGTAGCATGTGCAGATATTTAATCATTGATGATGGAAGTCGCAAGAAAACAAAAAAGAAACAGCCGACACATTGTCATATTTATAGACACAAATTTGCTTCAACCTTTTCTCTCCATATCTTTAGCAGGATAATCTTTTCCAGAAAAGACACGTAATAAATAAATAAATATACAGTTATAACTGTTTGACAGTCTAACCAACCTGTTACAGCAAATGTACCCCCGAGTACCGCACAAAGCCGAGTTATGAAGTGGAGAAAACTGCGTCGTTCTTCTTTGATCGTCACAGTAATTGGTGACAAATCATACAGAAAGTAAACAGCTGAATTGAATAATAAAGTTAGCAAACTGACCCCTAGTAAGCAGTGTAAAAAGAGAAAGAAAAGATGAAATAAAAATGAAAACAAACCTGGCCATGTCCTGTCAAACTCGTTCATAGGGGAAAAGTACTCTGTGACGGAGAATTGATTTGTTGGTAGAACTTCTCTTGATAAATATTTATATTTGGTTGGAACAACCTACATCACAGTAACATGTATGGCAATGTAGCACCAAAAAGAAGAGGATACTAAAAAATTTAACAGACACCTCAGTATTAAATTAATATAACTAAAAAACAAAAGGGGAAGGGGATTCTTATACATAAACATGTCCGATCAAGTAGCAAGCCTTTGTGTCCATGCAAACCATATAGACCACAAGGCCACTACCCAGTAAAAAGATCCTGCTTATGCAGCATAACTAGAGGGGTAAACTGGATAATCCTTACAAACCTAATCTTTCGCGAGTACTAGATGCAAAAGATTTATAATATTTGAAATCCCAAACATGATGCTTAGAGTCGATCAAGTAGAATTTTTACGTATAACTTGTCAAAATCCTTCATGCCAAGACTTTAAAATAGATATCAGTTGATCTTCATTAACGTAATATTATTGCATTTACTTTTTATAATGAAACAAATTAGTAAAAAAATAGTAGTCTCTTATAGTAATTTTTATTTTTTATAAATAAGACAGTTTATTAGTAATTCAAAGAATAATGATAGGAGTATTAAATGATTTATCAAATTTGGGTTTTCAAATTAATGTGTTGTTATTACATCGGTCAAATACATTAGTAAGTGAATTTGTTGAGCAATCAATGTAATTAGCAATGTTTTAAAAATCCCTACCTAGGTCCGATTAATCCCCTGCCTAGGCTCTAGGCGGTCCTCTACCACCTCAATTTGGTTGGGTGCCTAGGCCCCTGCCCAGCGAGAATCAGACCTCTACTTTGAAACTCGCAATACTTGAAATGAATTTGTTAAGCCTTAAAAGATTGTTTTTGGGTAATGTTTCATGTAATATTTTAAAAAATTACATATACTATATGTTTTTGTATAGTATAATATATATGTATGTACAGTAAAATAAATAAATAAATGAGACCGCATAAAAGAAATGCCTAGTCGCCTAAGCGGCCTAGGCGCTAGGCTCCCCCCCGCCGCCTAAGTTAGCCTAATGATTTTTAGAACACTGGTAATTATGAATTATGACATATAAATTTGGGAACCCAAATTTGAGAAATCATTGGAACTCCTAGTAGTACACTACTAAAAAATTATAAAAAAAAAAAACCAAAAAACAATTATCATTAGTACATACCAATGTTTTAATATTACATTACAGTTGTAGGTTAAATGTTATTTGAAGTGGACATGTGAAATTCAGTATTGACAACAAATTTACAAAGAGTCTCTTCTAAGTAAGTAACAAATAAGACAAACCTATATATTAGAATACAGACTCAGTTATACTCCACCTAATACAATCCCTTAGCCGAGTAAATTCTTTTGTGTATTAATGGTGGATCTAGACACTACAAGGCTAAATGCATTAATAGGTTGATTTCATGAGTAAGCATACCTTTATACAGCAATAGCTGCACTAATGAAGCTTTGAGTTGTTTGTATTGCGATGAATAGAAACTTTGTTCTTCATATTGTGACCGTTAAATAATCTAGATCTCTTTATACCTCGACCATTAGATACAAATGTTAGGTTCGAGTAAAGATTTTAGTAGAGGAGCTCAAAGCAAGTCCATTGAGGTGGTAGACTGGTCTTAAGTTTAGTCCTGGGATACACAAGTTCAAGTCCCGCATCAAAGAAATAATGAAAGAGTGAACAACATGAATAAGCACTTACGAATTAAGCTTTTGGATCAATTTGGGATTCAAACATGTGTATTATGCCTCGTGTGTCCCATGACGAGGGGTTTTCTAGATACTTGTTAGAATATATCACTATGCGGTCAAGGGTGATAAATTAAACAATGGGATTGAACCCTTCAACAGCATGTTATGAGCACATATGTTTACTAATTTTAGATAAGGCAGAGCTTGGAAACAATAGATTGAGATCAAGAGAATGAAGACCAGATTCAACCTTTATGTAATATTTGAATGTTCCACTTGCTCCATGAAGAATTCGCGACGTTTTGTCAAGAGGATTGTGAATTCCAGGATATTTAGGCCCAAACGACAAATCATGGATGATGTGACTTACGTTCACATGAGTTGCCCCTTCAAAAATCTATAGCAGAGGAGAAGAAAAGTAAAAGAAAAGGGAACAGGCATTTAATTGTTATTAACAGAGAAAACTTCAAGTAACAAAAATATACAATTGCGCTGCACACTCTAAGCAAGAAAACTAGTGAATAAATTTTCTGTTAATTTCCATTAAATGAAAGGCTAAGGTAGAAGATGCCACTAGTGAGTTCCAATAACCTTCTAAAAGAATCAAGATATATCTAAATCTAGCTTATGACTTAAACTAACATAGAAAATTCATACATTTTCTGTTACTTTCCATTAAATGAAAGGCTAAGGTAAAAGATGCCACTAGTGAGTTCCAATAACCTTCTAAAAGACTCGAGATATATCTAAATCTAGCTTATATTATGCCTTAAACAAAGTCATATAATTTCTATAAACGGCGAGACGAATAAAGTATCACCTGCACCTGCTTGGCATACACTAGTTTGTGACATTTTTCTTTGATGAGTAGTTAAGCACAAATTTTTCATTGATCAGTAGTTTACGAAAATAATTAAATTAACTTAAGAAAAAACTGACCATTTGTGCAACAAAGATATTTAATCCATGAACTGAAATGTGGAAGTTCCCAGCAACCCTTTGGACATCTAAAACCCCATATACCTGTGAGGATTTTTTGGCGGGGAGAGGGGGGTGTTAGAGTGTCATCAATTAGTAAACATTTTGGAAAACAAACGTGCAGCAAACTCACCCGACATCCTTCGCCATTAGCCAAGGCATGTTTGACCTTCTTAATCATATCTTCGGCCTCTTGATCAAAACCTTGAAGATGCATTTTGTGGTCCTCATGGTGATCTTTGTCATCATCTGGTTAATGCGATCCATGAGAATCACATATCATAATGTTCAATACAATATATTATGGTTTTGCATTGAGAAATCAGAACATGTGTCAAAGTAGTTGTAACATATATAATCAGTGTAGACAAAATATCTAGATGGCAGGGGTTGCATATGGATTCAGTGTCTATCTATCAAAAAGATTTGCACACGGTACAAGAATGAGAAGGCAACAAATGAAAAAACTACAAATAGAGACTTGTAATTAAATAGAATAATGTAAATTTTAGTTACTTAATGTTGACTGTAATTTGGATTTAACAAAGAATACCCTATTTGCATAAGAATTTAATTATAAAAGTACAATTTCATGACAACCACAACTTTTTTTAACTGAAAAAGAGCACCAAACACAGCCTGCTTCTAATCTCAGCAATTTTTTTTTGTTTTTTGGGATTTTGTTTTTTTGTTTGGGATATGCAACATCAGCAGGAAGTTCATATATATTGGAGGGCAGTCCTTCATTGAACTTTGTAACATTTCCACTTCGTTTTCCTTTCTTGTAATATCCTATTTCTATTTTGTCTGTTATATCTACAAAATGTTGAACTACCTCGGGTACATAATTATCTTGACATAGGGATAATATCATCAAAGTCACATCACTGATTCAATGATTAGAACAAGTAACACAAATTTTTTTGAAAGTCTCTATTCATCGTAACCTTCACGACTTTTAAAATTAAAAAAAAGAAGGAAAAGAAGAGTAACTGGTCCACAGAAAATGAAGAATGCTTAGAAGGCTCTAATTACCAACCATAGATTTTAAAAGAATTTCCTTGAGAAACTAAGAACAAACATACCTAATTTCACAAACTTTTATTTTCTTAAGCTGGTTTAAGCTGGCTGCAAAAGATAAAGTGATATAGCAAATACCATAATGAATGAGAAACATCAAACATTACCATGCTTATGAGATGTATGACCCTTTTCCACAAGGTCTGATAAATATTCAGTGCCGATAATATAGCCATCCCTATTTAAGCGAAGCTGCAAAAACTCTCAGCAAGTGAGCAATTTTACATATTATTTTGCAGACACACAGAAGGAGTACAAATGAAACACATATAAAAGGTACGTAAGGAGACTAAAGCTCAAATGTGAGAAAAATTGCACTTATCACAGATGAAAGCAAAGTAGTTTTGAGTCACAAACTGATTAGTGATTACACATCTTAATGTTTACACAAGTAGTTTGCTCCAACCGCAAAACTCTCATAATATATAAATATCTAGCAACTAAATCTGGGAATCTTTTCTTTCCATAAATTTAGTTTGTCATGAAAAGGTAATGGTATTAATAAAAAGCACAAAAAACGGGTGGGAACCCATGAGATCATGATGTACACAAAGAAAAGCACCATGTATATAAATGAAACACCTATGCCATAAATCATTGATCGAAACTGTATAAAACTGCAGTTCCTTTATACCAACCAATGTGGGACCAGACAAAGAAACTAAAACAACTAAGATCCCAGAGCAAAATTCCCCAGAAAATCCACAACTGAAACCACCCACCCAGTACACACCTCATACACCAAAAAATAAGTGTCACAGCACATAATGCAGCTTAACATTGACAATACGAAGTGATATTCTTTTATCCAGTTTCAAGTGGGAAGGAAGTTAATAAGCTTAAAATCTTACTTTCCATATATTTGTATCAAGATCCACTTCATGTTTGCCTGACATATCGATAGCATCCACACTTAAAACTGCAAGAATGTGAAGAAATTCATAAATCTGAGCATTAGAACTTACGAGTTATGCCAAGGCGTAAATTAGCATTACGAACAAACATGAAAGTCATGTTGCAGATAAATCATACTAACCATCACATGGTAAGGATGGGAATGTCGTATTTATATGGATTGGAAGAGTTTCCCCACGTTTCAGATCAACAGCCATCTGCCAAGACAAAAATATTGATTAAATACAGATTGCACCCCATATTTTATATGCTCGGTGAGGTTTGCATCCTATATTTAAAAACGTCTAGTTACACTCCAAACATCACTTTTTAATACAATTATCACCCTCAGATCTTTTATCCAGTCAAAAATGACCGGAAGCTCTGGTCATCCCAATTGATCTAAAGGGTAAACTAGGAACACTCATATTAATAAGGATAATTTAAATATTTCACTTCCTTCTTCCCCTCTTCCCCTCTTCTTACTCTCTTACTTCTCTTCCCCATTAAATCGCCATGGAACTTAAGACTCTCAACCTCCCCAAATTCCAATCTAACTCTTCATTTGGAGCAGTGGCGTAAAATCTAAGTGAATCAAAATTAATAATCTCCAACTCAAATGTGCTACCTCCGCCATCTAATTGCCAATTTAAACAATAATGTTAAGAAAACTAAAAACCCAATTCCCATATAATTCAACACAATCCACATAATATGCATAACAATATTTGGTTAAAGCTGATCACACCCATATCAATTTTGCAGCGAAAAAAGTATACTCGGATCAATTGTAACTCTTGAATTCATGAGATGGGTTTGTAATATGCAGAATAATTTTCAAAATTAAAATATACCAGATCTATTTTTTGTTCTGGTAACTCGTGAATCCATAATATGCAAAACAATAATTATTTTTTGTTTCATCAAGCCAACTGATTATCTGATTGGAGATGGGAGTGTGAGATTGATTTCCAGATCAGATCAGAGGAGATAAGGTCTGATGAGTGAGTTTCATACCTACGAATTTTGTATTATTAAACTTAATTATTGTTATCTTTGAATGTTTTAGTATCTTTTTATTTGTTTTTGGTGTTTATTTCTTGCAGGATGGAGCTGGAGGGGCAAATGGGTCATTTTGGAGGAGAAAAGAATTAAAATTCATTAAAAATGATCAGAATGACATTTTTGTAAATATGGGGTCTCAGTCAAGCACCTAGGCGCTTGAATCAGTACAAATTCAAGGGCCTAGGCGCCCAACCTTGCTAGCACATTCTGATTTCAAGGGCCTAGGTGCTCGGGCACGTCCAAACTTGGAAATTATGTTTCTGGGAAGAATTCTAAGCCAAAAAAAAATCTTGATGAGGGCTTGGACCAATACAAATAGGAGAAGACTTCAGAAAATACATATCAATCAAATTATCGATCAATTTATCAAGTCAATTGCAGATAGAACAAGGAAGGAAAACGCGAAGGAAGATTGCAAGGGCTGAAGATCAAAGAGAGAGTAGGAGCAAATTCAGAGTTTCTTCTTTTCTTCTCTAGTTTTATTCTTTGTAATTATCTGGGATATTTGGATTATTAATCTGGATGTTTTTTCTTATTATTATTATGAACTAAATTTTAATTAAGATTGCAATGGAACTTGGTATGTAGTTTAAATTAAACCTTCCCATTTAATGAAAGTTGATTTTTATTGAATTATTTATTATTTCTTGCATTTATTGATTAATTGTTTGGCCAACAATTACTGTGATAATCTATATAAAATTGGTAAATGGAGTATAGATTGAGATCTGAATATAATAACATCTGTTCATATAATCTGAATAGGGTTAATATGATTAGCATGTAGGATAGGAATACACTTGTCTTTTGTATCCATCGGAAGAATTTGTGCATAAAACCCTAATTAACTTGATTCACATAGGAATATAGTGAGTTGATTAACTAGGGTGTTTAGGGGGATTTGTTCACGTGTTTTTTAGAAGAAGTGCGTGAGTACTAATAATCATTATTGGATAATTATTCATATTGATTAACTGAATTAAATGGGAAGTAAATTGATTTAAATGAAGTATCAAGGGAAGTTATAATCTTAACCTGTTAAATATTTGCATTAAACTTGTGAACTTTGATCTTAGTAATTAGTTTTGTTAATTTAAATTTTCAAATCAAAAACAATATTTAGTAGTTTAAAATAGGATTAGTTGAATTAAAATTGGTAATTGATAAAGATTAATCTATTTCCTCGGGGAACGATATCCTTACTTGCTAAATATTACAATTGAACGCGTATACTTGCGTGTTAAAGTGCTAGTAAGAAATTAGGCAACAAGTTTTTGGCGTCGTTGCCAGAGAAATTATTTTAATATCTTGTCATTATTAATTTCAATTAAATTAATTTTAATTTAAACATTTTTTATCTTGTTTCTCTCTCTAGTTTAATTCTTTTTCAGGTACCATGGGTGAATTTGATTACCAATGGCCTTATTCAAGAATTACTCGACCAAGGGAAGCAGGAAATTATGGACTCGATAAATTGTTAGCACAATTTGAGACACTTTCGAGGAAGGTTGACACTCTAGCAGCACAACCTATTCAAAGTGTAGCGGTGATATGTGAGTATTGTGCTGGAAACTATCTGAGTCATCAATGCGTCATCACAGTATAGTGGCAACTTCGACGACTACCCCAACAATTATTAATATTTTAGTAATTATCATCATGAGTGGGGAAATCCACTAAATTTTTCAAGGAGCAATGACAATCTAGCCCAACCCTTTGATCCAAACCAATCTTACACTCCTAAATTACAAGTTCAAACTCCTAATCATGAAGAAGAAAGGATGTCAAACTTGGATGGACTTATTTCCAAGTTCATGGTTTTGATTGAGGAGCAGACAAATAGTCAAGAGATGTCGAATCGAAATCTTGAGAACCAGGTGGGACAACTTTTCAACGCCATCATTAATCGCCCTCAAGGTGAAGTATCAAGCTGTTAACATGATTCCTGAAATTGAAATTGATGGATTGCCCGCGCTAAATCCGGAACCGGATGAGCCAAAAGAAAAAGATGTGAAAAAGGAGGAGACAAATGGGGAGCAGGAAAAGAAGGTCGTCAAAGATCTAGTCTTGAGTTCCTACATAGATGAGCCAATTTTGATAGTGCCCCATGTATCTTCTCCACCAAAGTTTAAGGATCCGGCTAGATTTACAATTCCGTGCCCAATTGGTAGTCATTTTTTCAATAAAGCTATATGTGACATGGAACCTAGCTTAAAATTGGTGCCATGGTGTGAAGAGAAAGGGAAGAGAGATGAAGAACCAGTTGTTCTAGAAAAGATTCAACGCAAAAATTCGTTCACAGATACAATTGAAAAAACGCCTAATTATTTAAAGGTTTTAAAAGAAAATCTACCTATAAAGAACAAGCTAGGTGAATTTGAAACAATGGCCTTTATTAAAACAAAGCTCTCAAAAGTTACATTGCTACTAATGGATGGAGGGTTCCTTAATTTTCGAAGGGGAAATGGATAGAGAAAATTGAAGCAGGCGGGCAGAGGACGTTAAACTAAGTGTTAACTGGGAGGCAACGTATGTGTCTTTTGTATCCATCGGAAGAATTTATGCGTAAAACTCTAATTAACTTGAGTTGATTAACTAGGGTATTCCTTGTAATTCTAATTCGTAGAGAACGGATTTAGGAGATTTGTTCACGTGTCTTTCAGAAGAAGTGCGTGAGTACTAATAAGCATTTTGGATAATTATTCATATTGATTAACTAAATTAAATGGAAAGTATATTGATTTAAATGAAATACCAAGGGAAGTTATAATCTTAACTTGTTAAATATGCATTAAACTTGTGAACTTTGATCTTAGTATTTAGTTTTGTTAATTTAAATTTTCAAATCAAAAACAATATTTCGTAGTTTAAAATACGATTAGTTGAATTAAAATTGGTAATTGATAAAGATTAATCTATTTCATCGTGGGAACGATATCATTGCTTGCTAAATATTACAATTGAACGCGTATACTTGCGTGTTAAAGTGCTAGTAAGAAATAGGCAACAAGGTCTTGGGCGGTTAATGAGGGACTAAGTTATTAATCCAATAACCAATTAGCCTACTTGAATGAAATAATTAATTAAGATGCCTGTCTTCTAACATAAAATTAATGAACAAGAAAGCAGAATTCCTCAAGCTTCACTTAGAAGTCATGACCATCAAAGAGAGAGAGAGAGAGAGATTGCCATGGTCAATGCTAGGTTAGAGGTTTTAATAATTTTTAATGTAATTTTTTAATCTTTTAACGATTTACCCATTTTGTCCTTAAAAAAGTGAAGTAATAGACAATTTCATTTGTTTTTGACCGGTTAAAAATTCGGAAAGTGACAATTGTCTTAAAAAGTGATGTTCAGAGTGCAACAAGACATGTTTTAAAATATGGGGAGCAAACCTCACTGTCACCGAGCATATAAAGTATGGGGTGTATTATTTCAATCCAAAAATATTTCACAATAAGAGAACCCACAGAACAAATAATACAGCTCAGGAAGGAGGGAACCAAGATGAAGATCCAGGTTTTCACTCTAGCATACTTGTAACTTTGAATTGAGACTAGAAGAAAAGACAGTTAATAAGAAGTGAGTACAAAAACAAACCTGATGAACTGTATATGTCGTAAGATAGTATCTCAGCTCATGCAAGAACAATGTGGTCATTATCACCAGACCAACAATTGATACTAGTAAAGAACGGGAAACAGAGTTCAAGTTAGTTCAACCTATTTACTGACTAATCAAAGAATCAAATAGAGATATGACGTACATCAGAATGCACAAGATACTTATACCAAAATAAACATTGTGCAAGACACTTTTCATGCTACATTTGGCTCGTGAATAAGCTCTAAGTACAGGTGAATAAGCTCTAAGTACCAGCAGAACTAAAATAAATTAAGACCAATAAGTATATATTTAACATTTCCAATATAGTTATGTAGAAAATGTAATGTTACAATATATATATATATATATATATATATATATATATATATAAGGATATTAAAGGATGATTCCATCTCCATTTCAACTCAACTTGGCTTGAAAGGAGGTCAAACATAAGAGGTTTGGCTAATCTCGAGCTCAATGTTCATTACTTAATCTTAATGAGTCAAACTCGAAAATCCCAGCCTGGGCCGTTTAAATCTAGAACTCGATAATGCTAGCTGCACTCAAAAGTAAGCTAATTGAGCCCAATTCAAGATGGATGTGTAACATGAACTTTTCATGGACCATGGAAGCAGTGGTGGACAAATTATTATTACTTTTTTTATCTTTCTTCTTGATAAAATAAGAAAAAGATAAGAAGATTAGAAAATTAATATATTACTAATGAAGAGTTTTACAAAACAAAACCTAATAGAAAGCAATAATATAGAAATGTTGTTAATACCTCTACCAGGACCATGCCTATGGATCCTACGAAACGTGCTCTAGGATTTGGATAATGAAAAACTATCTATAAACAATTTCAAAAACCTCTTCTTATTGTCTTAGTAAGACTACTGGGATGAAGCTTTAGGCCAATTGTCTAGTTTCAAACATACAATGCTACAACTAGGTCTAGGCTAAACTCTTCAAGAAGACACTCAAGCTCATCCACCATTAAACAACTTAAGCTTGCATTTATATTTCATGCACACTACTTATTTCAAACAAAGCTTGCCAAAAATTTCAAATTACATATATGAAATAAAAAATGAGAATCCCTAATATTTTGCTCAACACCCACCAAAAAAATTGAGAATCCACAGAAAACTTTAAAAGTAATTGATCCAACATTTAAATAATCAATATCGTCAATGGTAGAAATGAGACAAACCCAAAGAAGAATCATAATGAGAGAAAGAAAGATTAAAGAAAATTTGAATAGTTTATGCAATGAAAGTACAAGAAGGTGCCCACTTCCATCAACAGTTAGCCCTTAAACCTCGTAACTGTGACCATTAGGGAGAAACAAAAAACCTTAAAATTCAAGAATACCATAAACTACTCTCCAGTTCATTAGTTTACCCTTCAAAGTTCCATTCATTTCTTTTCCAAAATCAACAATAATACTGATAAAATATTTTCCATGCCATTCTCCCTTACTCCCCAAAGCTTTGTAACTTCAACTATCAAGTAAACCCCTCAAAGGCTCAGAGAATCAAGAGACACCAATTATAAAGTTTTTATAATGCTACAACAGGTGGTGATTTCCTACTCTCAAATATAAAGTTATTTCCCATCATTATAGAAGAAACCACCTACTAGACAATGGAAACCATTTTTAAGCAATCAAAAGGTAAAACATAAGAGCAGTATTTATCTTTCTCAATTTCAGAGCAACATTAGGTTTACAGTACAAACTGTTTTTTAAGAATCTAGCTCCATTCATCAAAAGCCACCTGTTTTATACTCAGAATTGAAAAGAAAAGTTACAATATCCTTGACAAGCATTCACCAAATCTTATACATTCCTATACAACTTCATTGTTGCTTCCAACCGGCAATTAGGAATCTAACACGACTTTTTTCCAATGTGTACACTTTTATAAACTTTGGAAGATGTCATATCTAGGATTGACATCTCTAGGATACTAATGTCACACCACTGTGTGTCAGCAGGTAAGCCTGTTCAACTAAAACATCAGACTTAAGAGGCTTCCAAGATTATATTATAAAAGTCCTTCACCATGCAAAACGGAAAAGACACACAGTGACGGCTCGTGAAAGATATCCCATCCCTCCCTTCCCCGTATTTAGGAAAAACTTCATCTTCCTGATTCTATCGGGATCCTGGACTCATCTCCATCGTTTAAGTTTGTGTAAAACCACCCATTTTCTCTATAGCTTAACTCCAACCGTCAGTTATTCCTCAGAGAGAAAAATACATCCCATACGTAATTGATTTAAGCATCAAATAGAGGTCAAATTATGAAAAAGGAAGACCACGAGGCTTCATATTTGCAACAAAACTAATCAGATTAGACCAGCGAGAAAACGGTATGCAAAGGCCCTTGCCTAGTGCTTTTTTCAGCCGTGCTTCTGTCAGCCAGGAAAGGGCCAAAATATTAAAGGAAAGATTTTGTAGGCCATTTTATTTTTCTTTTCAATACATAAAAATGTTGGACGTCACAACTCTTGGAAATCTTCTATGGCATTCCACCAAGCATAGACAAGTAGAGGGCAATAAAGCATGACAAAGTAAACAACTTTCTTTATATCCAAATTTTGAAGCATTATTGAAAAATAACTTCACTTGAAACATTAAATTCACCGGTTTTTATTCTTAAAAAACATAGATCCATATGATGGAGTAAATTGGTACAACAATATAGCAAAGGGATTAACATGCTCAGTGCGTAGTGTAGAATTCAATACATAATCTAGTGAAGTTGTACATAAATATAAAAAACAGGGTTAGGCCAACAACATAAAGTATTCAAATCAGCAGTGAACAATAATACATATTTGCGTATAGAATTATTAATTTCCTTGAAGAAAAATAATAATTTAAAGAAAGAAGAAAACCCAGAAAAATATAAAAATAAAAAATCAATGAATTGAAAATTACCAAGTGCGCCTGATTGGGTCTTCTTCAACAGGTGCTCTTCCGCACGCGGGAATGCATCCAGGCTTCTGATTGCTTGTTTCACACCCATATTTTTTAAAATTTTATTTTTTAATCTATAACCCTAAATCAAAATTACCTGTCGATCAATAATTTATATGAACGACCAATACCCAAAAGAAGATACTGTAATTTGAAACCCTTATAATTTTCCAGATTGTGCAATCGAAATACTGTAATTTGAAACCCTTATAATTTTCCGGATTGTGCAATCGAAATTCGAACTCTGAATGTTAACGAGTCATAGAAATTGATACGGGCAAATTAAGAAGAAGAAGAAGAATTCTCTGATCTCTTTGTTCTGCCCAACAATAACATAACCAAAAATAAAGAGGATCGTCGAAATTGTTCTGTCCAAATAATTCTACCAAAAAAGCCCAACGACTTGGAGGATATGGGCTTAAAGGCTAAAGCCCATCTACTACTCCCTTCAATTCCAAAAAAGAAAATAGAAAATACTTAATTATAAACAATTTAAAGTGTATAACTTATTAACTTCATTGATATTTAAATTTATGATTTTGTAATTATAAAATTAATTTAATTTTAATGAAGAAGTTATGTCAATATGTTTTCTATGCGCGTTTTAATAAAATAAGTCAATTAAATATAAAATTTATTAAAACTTTCTTACAAGGTCATAGGAAGTAAGATATCATTTTTTCAAAAAGTAGGCTTTTTATTTTTTTTTCATATTAATTTTGTCCATATATAATATTTTTTATGAGTTCAGGCTTTAGGTTTATTTGATCCTCCTAGTTTACAAAAAGTGTTTATTTTGTAATATTTTTGAATATTAAAAATATTTTTTATTTTATATATGGAACTTTAGAAATACTCTGCTTAATTTTTATTTTTATATTTTGTGATACTTTTCATTTGTTACTATTTATTTATTTATTTTAATTCTAAATTAGGATTCCAAATTTTTAATAATTTGGAACCACGTCAGTATTAAAAAATTTGAACCGAAAACGCATCGACATTGATTCAAAATTTTTGTATACTAAAATTGCACCAACACCGATTTGCACCGGTCAATAATTAATGCTATTTTTGACTTTATTTTTATTAAATTAGTTTAATATTTTACAACACACATTATATAACATTCAAAAAATAGCTTAAGAAATACTCTCTTCGTCCCCAAAAGAATAAATAAAGTACAATTTAAGCACATATTAATGGAAAAAAAATAGATGAAATTGAGTAAAAAAATTATAAATTTATTCCTATTGGTCCCACAAGATTTTATAAATTAATGAGTACTTTTATTCTTTATATTGATAGACCTCACTAAATGACTTAGATACCCTTCATTATATATAATTTATCTCATTTTTTTGGACAAAAAATGTGTACATTTAATTATTTGTTTGGTGACAGAAACAGTATTAACAAGTAATATAAGAATATATATTCAATTAAAATTAAGATAATATTGTTATAATTTTAGTATAAATATAATTTTAATATATATCAACTATGTATAAAGTATTTATAAATTAATTTTAATATACAAAAATAAAAAAAAATAATAAAATATATGTTTGAGTAACTACTATAAATATAACTAAAGTCCGGTTTAATATTTTCTATTATTATAATTTTAGAGAAGCGTAAGAAGATTATATAAAAGTGAGATTTTCTATTATTCTTCAAGTACTACCAATACATGGATAGTGAGCCTCAATTTATAAATTTACACAAGTACATGACTTAAATAGGGAGAATGAATAAGCTTTCATTGATGAATGTAGGTTATGTAAGTTATAGAAAATGAATGGACATCCATATTATAACTATTTATAACACTCCCCTTGGATGTCCATTCTTTGAAGAATATGCCTCGTTAAAACCTTCTTAGGAAAAACCACGTGGGATAAAAACCTAGTGAAGGAAAAAGAGTACATAATTCTTCAAAACTTATGAGATATTGCTTTATGAAAAAAAAAAAATTAATTACTCCCCTCGTGATTATATCATTTGAGATCTACGAGTCGGCGTAATCAGCGTTGTGGACTAGCTTCTCAAATGTAGAAGTAGAGAAGCGCCTTTGTTAATAAATCGCCAAATTTTCACTTGAGCGGTTCTTTGAACATTTATATCACCATTCTTACGAAGGTCGTGAGTGAAAAAGAACTTTGGTGAAATATGTTTTGTTCTATCACCTTTGATATATCCTTCCTTGAGTTGGACGATAAATCTTTGTATTATCCTCATATAAGGACCGTCGGTGTTTTTTTCTCACGAAGATAAGCCATGAGCTCCTCGTATGTGTTGAATTACGGACCTTAACCATATACATTCACGATTAGCCTCGTGTATTGCCAAAATTTGGCATGGTTAGAAGATGTAGCTCTTATAGTTTTTGCTTCATCGAGCGCCAAGAAATGGCGGTTCCACTACAAGTGAATACATATCCGGTTTGCGATCGAGCATTATGAGGATCGGATAGGTACCCTGCATCCGCAAAACCAATCAAATCATTTTGGGTTGGTTAGTAAAATACAAACCCATATCCTTTGTACCTTGTAGGTATGAAGTATATGTTTAATTCCATTCAATGCCTTGGGTTGGATGAGAGCTATATCTTGCTAATAAGTTGTGAGAGAATGATATATCGAGGTCGTGTATGGCTAAGAAGATACATTAGTGCTCAATTGCACTCAAGTATGGTACTTGAGGACCGAGAATCTCCTCATCATTTTCTCGAGGGTCGGAAAGGGTCTTTATTTACATCAAGTGACCTCCTGACCATTGGGGTGCTCAGCGGATGTGCTTTGTCCATATAAAACCGTTTTAGCACCTTCTACTATATAAGATGTTTGATGCACTGAGAATCTAGTCCTTTAAATGCTCTATATGTAACCCAAGACAAAATTTTGTTTTTCAAGATCTTTCATTTCAAATTCTCTTTTCAAGTACTCTCTTACCTTTGAAATCTCTTTAGGAGTTCAATGATATTTAGATCATCAACATATCTTTGCAATAATAACAAACTCAAATCTAGATCTCTTTATAAAAATGCATGGGCTAACATGATCATTCTTATATCCTCCTTTAACAAATATTCACTAAGGCGGTTTATACCACGTGCGTAGGATTGTTTTAATCCATATAGAGATCTATTTAATTTGATGAAAGTCTTTGTTCTCGAAGCTGGATTTACATGCTTACGGCAATTTAAATCCATACGGGAGTTTCATATAAATTTCATTATCAAGTGGGCCATACAAGTATCTTTAGAATGACATCCATTAGCCGCAAATGAAGTCCTTTCTTTTATTGCGGGTGATTAGGAATCGAAAAGTAGTCACATCCATCACGAGGAGAGTATGTCTCTTCATAATCAATCTAGGGTCTTTGTGAAAATCCTTGCCTTGACTAGTGCGTGCTTTATGTCGCACAATTTCACCCTTTTCATTTCGTTTCGAACAAAAACCCATTTGTACCCTCTTTGGTTTTACACCATCGGTGTGCGGACTCTTGGTCAAAAACATTTCTCTTTTCAAGAGATTTCAATTACGCCTCAATTCGTCTTTCCATTTTGGCCAATCAATTCTATGCATGCATTCCTCAATAGACCTTGGTTCAAGATCCTCGTCATCTTTTATAACATCTAACGCTATATTGTATGAATAAACATTATCGGCGTCAATTTCATTTCGGTTCCATATTTTTACGGACATGACATAATTTATCGAGATCTCTTCATTTTTAATGATTTCGGTACTGATTGTCTTTTGGGCTGTAATATTAGTCATGTCAGAGGTTTTTCTATAGACTCTTACGGAGTTCCCATTTCCTCATCATGACCATCTTGAATCTTTGTTCCTTTTCTCATACGAGGATTTTTATCTTTGGGCCAAATGGTCTACCACGCAGCAAGCGTGCTTTGGGTTCATTTGCAACAAGAGGTTGTCCTGCTTTGGGACATCAATTTTATTTGGAGCATTAGCAATTTGGTATATGTGACTTTGTTACACTCTTTGGGGTCGGAAAATCGTCATGCAATTGATTTGCTAAACTTTGTAAATGAATTATCTTACGAACTTCTAGTTCACATTGTTTTGTACGATGATCAAAATGAGACAATGATAATTCATTCCAGCTTATCTCTTTTTCCAGCTGCCTATTTTCTCCCCCTAATGTTGGGAAGACTGATTCATCAAAATGACAATCAGTGAATCTAGCTGTAAATAAATCCCTCTATTGATGGTTCTAAATATTTAATTATAAATGGGGATTCATATCCAACATATATTCTAACCTCCTTTGAGGTCCCATCTTAATACGTTGTGGTGGAGGAATTGGAACATATCTGGCCTGACCAAAAATTCTTAGATGAGAAATATTTGGTTCTGACGAAAACCAATTGTAAAGGGGAGTACTTATGATAACTTGTTGATGCGATGCGAATTAGTGTTGCTTGCGTGTAAAATAGCATGACCCCTGACGAGAAATTGGAAGTTTTGATCTCATCGGTAATGGTCTTACAATCAATTGAAGGCGCTTAATCAATGATTACGCAAGGCCATTTTGTGTGTGAACATGTCTTCTGGGATGTTCAACACTTATCCCGATAGACATCTGATAATCATTGAAAGTTTGGGAAGTAAATTCACCGACATTATTGTCAATCTGAATTTTCTTGATGGGATAATCTGGAAAATGTGCTCGTAATCGATTAATTGAAGCGAAGTAACCTCATAAGCGCCGAGGTTGCGAGTTGATAATAGAGATACGTGTGACCACCTTGTTGATGCATCAATTAAAACTATAAAATATCTAAAAGGTCCACATGGTGGATGAATTGGTCCACATATATCACCTTGTATTCGTTCGAGAAAAGTAAGGGATTAGGTCCCCTATCTTGGCTAGGTGATGGTAGAACAATTAACTTGCCTTGAAAACAAGCAATTACATGGGAAATCATTCGATTGAAGAATCTGCTTTGGTTCTCGATGGATGTCCACATGAATTCTCAATTATTCTTAGCATCATTATCGATCCGGGATGTCTAAGCAGTTCATGCCAAACAACAAAGTTATTGTGATTCGTTAGCTTTTTATTAACAACCATATTTGTTTCAATTGTTCTAATTCTCGTGTAGTACAAAACCGGAGGAAAAAATTTGGTAATTTTTCTAATACACTTTTATTGCAGAGATTATACTCGTAATGTGAAGATACTCGATTTTTCCTTCACATGTTGTCTCGATATGATACCCATTTGGCGGATATCCTTAAAACTCGATAAATTTCTTTGAGACACGGGAGAGTATAATGCTTCATCAATTTCAAATTTTGTTCCTCGAGCAAGAAAATGTTAGCTCTTAGAGCCTTCTATCAATTTTACCTTACTACCCGATATCGTCTTAACATTGGCCTTTTGCATTATGAAAGAAGAAAAATATTTCTTGATACGTAATATAAGTGTGCGTGAGTGGTATTGTCTATGAGACATATATCTCGCCATTCATTGCAAATCGAATCAAGAGAGTATCTATGTTATTCAATGAAAATAAGAAATACATAATTAGATTAATAAAATATCCCATATATAACGAATCATAAGGAAGCAGTTAAACATGATAAAAATATAATAATTAGAATTTTATTAATGCTTAAAATAAAGTCAATAACATCAAAGCATCATTTAAAATTTTATATTTGGACACTCTCATCACCAAACAAGAAGTCGATTTTTTCTTGAGTTTGAAAAAATCATTAACATCTAGATGAGTGGTATCCACACAACCATAATTAAAATCATCATATCCAGAATCAAGATTTGTTTCATCTTTTCCATCTTCACTAGCAAAATTTGTCTCTATCTTCTTCTCTTTATCTTTTAATGATTGTTGATAGAGCTCAACAAGATGTTTTGGTGTCACTGGCAGTCACGAGACCAATGGCCTTTACCTCCACAGCGATAACACAAATTCTCCATGGTATTTTATCTTTATCACCTTTTTCGCGTTTTCCATCCTTATATTCCCGCTTCTGGTGGGTATATGTGTTTGAGAAATGACCACCACGATGATTATTTCGACCACGTCCACGTCACGTCCACGTCCATAACCACGTCCACGACTACTGGCGTGACCTCTGTTTTTTCCATTATATGTTACGGCATTTCCTGCGGGAATGGAGCGAGATCGATTGGGCCGGGCCTCATGATTTTTCATCAATAGTTCATTGTTTTGCTCGACCCACGAGGAGGCATGAAATCGATTCGAGTATTTCTTAAAGCCCTTTTCACGATATATTTGCTGCTGCGGGAGCATATTAGATCGTGAAAGGTGGAGAATGTTTTTTCTAACATATACGCATCGGTGATCTTTTCTCCACATAATTGTAATTTAGGCGATTCTAAACATATTTGAGTTATAATCACTTTGATTTAAAATCTTGTAATCTTAGATCATCCAATCATAATGAGCTTTAGGAAGTATTACGGTTTTACGGTGGTCGTATCTTTCCTTTAGATTGTTCGAAGGATAAGTGGATCTTTAACGATCAAATATTCAATTTTAAGTCCCTCATGGAGGTGATGACGAAGAAATATCATCGCTTTGGCCTTATCTTGACTAGATGTTTTGTTTCCTTCTTTGATAGTATCACCAAGACCTTTTGCATCTAGATGAATTTCAGCATCTAACACCCATGATAAATAATTCTTTCCAGTAATGTCAAGAGCCACAAATTCGAGTTTAGCAATGTTTGACATTATGAACTATCACAAATATGATTAACAAGTGAGGAGAAAATATTCTAGAATATTACAAAAAGTTGAATACACAATTAGGTCTAAGACAGAATACAGAACCAATTTCAACAATTTAGCCGACATATTTTATTTTATTTTATTTTATTATTTTTTAAAAATCATATATTTATTTATTTATTTTAAAAAAAACTTAAAAACATAAATAAATTGTTATGAAACATATGTATAGCATTCATAAACAAATATATAGGGTTTTATGCCAATATATTTTGTATGTACATAAATACTAACTTATATAGCTATGCACCTATAAATGCATATACGTGAAGATGTGTGCACATGTATTCATATATGCGTTATCTTTATAAACTTTAAAGATGAGATCGTTAGCTTATCTTCACCTAATTTTTAGTTATAGCCTACTGGTGATCTTGACAAGCATGTATCGAAATGGTACTTATAGTAATAATGTTAATAGTCATGTTTAATGCTTCAAAATATGTTGCCACTTTAGGTGGAAGAACTAGTAATTGAGAATTTGAGAGACTTAAAAGACACTTTATGTAGTATACAACTTGTCATGCCCTCCATAGAAATTAGAATGCGAGAACTATTCTCTATAACCATCTAAAGAGAGTCATTTGCACCCTATTACGTAAAAGCATAGAAAAAAGCGATCCAAATTATATTAGAATAAAAAATGATTCTCTGCTTATTACACGAAAATCCATAACCAATTTGGCAAAATAAAATTACGAAAATTGGATTTTTGAGTTTCACAACTTGAAAGATTAGAAATTCGTCTTTGATAACGTATTATAATTTAGAGAGAAGCGTAAGAAGATTATATAAGAAGTGAGATTTTCTATTATTCTTCAAGTACCACCAATACATGGATAGTGAGCCTCAATTTATAGCTACACACAAGTACATGACTTAAATAGGGAGAATGAATAGCTCATCAATGAATGTAGGTTATGTAAGTTATAGAAAATAAATGGACATCCATATTATAACTATTTATAACATTTACCTCTTTCTTTGATTAATTTGTTGAAACAGATTGTTTACCTAACTCTTTCTTTTTGTGATTACTTTTTTTGTTAATTGTTTACCTTGCTCTTTCTTTCTGTGATTCAATGTGGCTGCTGCTTAATTTGTCTCAAAATAAGCTTAAGCTTATTGGTTAAAATTGAATGAATCTGAATGAGCTGAATTTGAATTTGAATGAAAAATGTTGTTTGATAATTGATATGTCTAAAATATCTGAATAACAGTATTTTACTATTTTACCCCTCTGAACAAGTATATAATTTTGTCTGGACGTATTTAAAAAAATTAATTAAATATAATATTCATTGTACAATAAATAAAAATAAATAATTTAAATAAATTATCAAACAAAGTATTGAATAATTCAAACAATTATATAATATTTACGGTCAGATGCATTCAGACCAATTCAGATCTCAAATTTTGTAAACAAAGCGATGCGAATGGGTGAATCGTTCGATTCGAGCCATTTAGACTAGTTTCAAAGAAAAAACAAGCAGGGCTAAGCCCTTTTTAGTATTCTACTTAATTACTAACTTGTGTTTGATATGATTGATATTTGTTTCTTGTTTCCTTCACTTTTTCCCTATGATCCATATATTTTGCGGTGAGTTTCCCCAATATCTGTTGGTTTATAGTGTCAAAAGCGTTTATTACTTTATTAATTTACCTGCTAACTTTCGGTAGGGAGTGTGTTTATGCTTACATGAGTGTCGAATTTTGTAAATATGTTTCCAAATTATGGAGAATCTTTGAAAAAATTGAAGGCGAGTGATGGGCATGTATTTGAGTGTATCCTTGTTGATCTTGGAGTCCCAATAGGCGTTAAGCGAGACAAAGTGGGGTCACAAATATTATAAAAATAAAATAAAAGTGGAATAAATAAATCTCAAACTCAACACCAAATTAATTAATGTGAAAAATACATAAAACAACTTAAATTCAATATAGTGAACATATACAAAATCATTCATTTGAGCCTTTATCCCATGCGGAGACTTTTCAATCGTTTAAAGTCATAAAATTGAAATATTGAAATTTGAATTTATAAAAAGAGCATTTTACAAGTTAGAATAGAATCAAAAGAAATGTTCGGTTGTAAAATTGAAATGGTGAAATAAATTTGAATCAAAAGAGGAATGTATAAAGTTAAAATTTGAGGATATAAATTCAACAATAAATAAGTGCAAATTAGATTTCACGGTGACTAGATCTTAAAAAAAATAGTTTAAAACTCACCATTGACTTGACATGAATCAATTACAAAAGAAGTAAAAAGATAAATACAAAACAAAGAGGGGCTAAATTACCATCATAGCAAACTGCTCTTGCTGGGGATTTTGTATTTAACAAGTGAAATTACAGTTTTAGTATCCCACTGGACCCAGTGTGGGCTTGTCACAATGTTCTAGAAGGCGGGGCCCTAGGCGAGATTTTTTATTATAAGTCAATTTTAATATTTTATCTTACATGTATCCAAACAAAATAATAATATAAAGTAAAACAATTTATAATAAAGACATTTGCTTAAAGTTCAAACATATATCTTTAACATATTAGTTTTATTCATAAACAAGATTGCTATTAAATAATAAAATTTAAAATTTCAAGAATTCAATTCAATATTAAAACTTAAGAAACTAAACATAAATTTAAGAATTATATTGAATTAAACTAAATATTACAAATATATCATCATTTATATAATTTGAAGTTGGTACAAGTTCAAAAAATTAAAACTATAATAAAATTATCCATTTTGACTTGATTTTGTTGTGATTTGATATGTTACAACGTACATTATGAATATGGTAAATCATTAAAAAAAAATATTAAGATCTGGTTTGGGTAGTTATTAAAATTATAAAAAAAAACTCTCCGGCCTTGCCTTGCCCTGCCCGCTTAGGCCCCACCTTTTTCGCCTAGATCTGCCTAATTTTCTGAAGGGATTTTTTGGCCTAGACGAGGCGCCAGGGAGACCTAGCGCCTAAGTGGGGCCTAAGCAACCGCCTTTTAGAACACCGGTTTGTCACTGCGATAGGGGATATGTTATCACTTGAGTTGTATTCTATCATGAACGCCTACATGAGCAGAGCGCGCTGGCTGCTAAAGTTTAGATCACATAATTTTCGACCATATAGTCTTAAATTAATTTTATGCAAAAACTGGAGAAGTCTTTTGGCTATTTCCGTTCACAATAGTTATGTTTGGTTAACCATTTCTTTTGATAATTGTGAAAAAGACTTAACCGAGGGGGATTTGTTTTATAGTGCTCTGGAGCTAGTAAGATAGTAGATTTTATCCCATGTACAAATTGGTTCCTTTACTGCCATTACCTGTTGAAAAACATAGAAAAGTAGAGAAAATTTTATATTTTGCAAATTATACAAGTCAAATTATATTTGTTAATTATAATAGAGTACTTTTTTAAGAACAAAGAAAGTATTCCCACAAAAATGAACTCGGTTATGTTCAACCATTCAGGCATCCCTTCTTGTCTTTTGGTAATTGATATATTTGTTAAGTCGTCACCTAAGCGACGCTTAGGCGTCCACTCGCTGGCGAAGGCCAAGTCGTCTAGTCGACTTGTTGGAGGGATAAAGTCGAGCGCTCAGATGGATATGTCGTCGCCTTGGACGACTCAGAGACTCCTTGGACGACTTGGACTCTAAGCGGTAACTTGGTGATGCCGGGTATGGTTCGACCCAAAGTCCTATTGGGTTAAAAAAAATCTTCGATCGTTCGATCAAGCCAATCACTAAACATTTGCGAATCACGATTAAGATAGAGAGAAGGTGAGGGAGTAGGGGTGTAAGTCGAGTCAAGTAGTTCGGTACTCGACTCGAGATTGGCTCGAAAATATGATCCAAACCTCGAATTCGAAGTTGTTCCGAGTCGAATCTGATCCATACTCGTTTTCTGTTTAATGATACACGAGTCGAATTCGAGCATACCAGTGTTCGCTCAGATTAGGGTTCGAGTATTTTATTTTTTCTCGAACCAGACTCGATACCTGCTCGATAGATCATATTCAAATATTGGTCTGATCCATGCTATTAAGCTAAATATGTGATATTTGTATCAATCTTTATAATTTATAAAGTGTAGTATGAAATTGTGTAAACTTGTACTTGACTAAATCAATGAATTGAATGTCAATTTTTATTACATTCTTTATAATTTCAATACATAAATAAAAGTGAAAAAGTTTTATATATAAATATTAGTTAAGTAACCAATTTAGTATGCGATGGTTCACTTTTAAGTGAAATGGTTCATATTCGAAACTCAATTTGAAGGCTCATGAGTAGCTCGCTTTATAAACGAGTCGAGTACTTACGAGCCGAGTAGGTCCGAGTAATGATCCGAATCGAATCTGGCGCAAAAATATAAATCCCTTATCGAATCCGAGTCGAATTCGAGCTCAATTTTTTCGAGTCGAGCAGAATCTGAGCATGAAGGTGTTTGCTGAGATTCGACTCGTTTACACCCCTATGAGGGAGAGAAGTACCGATTTCGACAACTCATTTCGACGATTCCGACGACCTCTATCGACTCCCGACGGCGACTTTACAGTTTACAATACAAGTATTCTTCTCTTCTTCTTCTCTGCTTTTGATCTTCTCTTCTTCTCTTCTTCTAATCTTGGTTTTTTTCCATCCCTCTTTTGGTTCTTCTGTTCTTCTAATCTTCTTCTACTTTGACTTTGCTTTGCGTTGCACTCTGTTGTTCACTACTTCACTATCTGTTTATTACTTATGTGTGCTATATTATATATAGTACATATGTATAAATTATAATAGTGTATACTTGATAACTTAGTGTATAAATTATAGGAGTGTATAAATTCTTTATACTTTATTTATATGTTCATTATTGTGTAAGTGTATAAATTAGTAAATTACATGTATAGTATAATGTATAAATTCATTTACTAATTACCATGTTTTGAGAATTGAGATTAATGTATATTGTATAGTGAAAGTATTATGCATACAAGCCAATCATGTATGATGATAAAGCATATCTTTGTGTAATCAATCTTATTTATTTATTAATAAAAGAATTATTTATTAAAGGCATTTATTATCTACATGGTGTTTTTTTTTAATAATATGTGATAAACCCATAGTTTTAAGCAACGCTTTTAGAATAATGATGATGATCATTCTAATGAGATCTAAATTCTTAGAAAGCTTAAAACTAAAATTGTTTCCAATCATTGGATTACTAAATAGGGGATTAGTGAATCCAGGATAGATTGGTACATACGCTGTTTGCTTCTTTCATTGGATGAGGATGATTGATCTCATGATCATTTGTGTGGAGACACTAAAGCAAGTATGTAGTAGTGCTTATTAGAGAATAAGTTCAACTTGAGCATTGACTCATTAAGGAATTCTAATGGAGTTTTACTTACTGTCGATAGGAATTCAGTAGTGATAGTAGTACAAATGATCTTAGACTTGAGATCATCATAGTATCTTATATATAATGAATTACACTTTGACTTATTCCTTAAGACTCTTAGAGTATGTCAAAGGGTATGCTTGGGTGTAATAAGTTATATATGAAGATAATGAATGATCGATAAAGAATCTACCACTTCAGTAAAAGGAGGAATGTCTATGTGATTCGATAAATGACAACTCGGGAATCCTTGGCGAGGTGGAATGAAATTAGAAAGTAGTTTCTAATTTGCATTCATTGGGAGTTGTTCATTTAGGAATCGAAAATACATATAATTAAATAAAATAAGACTTGTGGTAATTCCATGTCTTATATTTAATTGGGACATAGTATGGTGGAAGGATTGAATTATGCAGTAACTATTTACTCAAAGGTTCTTTTATGATTAATGTTGAAATCTATATTATCGGGAAAGTCGTTGATCGCTAGGGAGGCTTATCCTATTGTAGAATAAATATTATTTATTTAAATAAATTATTTGTTTAATTTATTTATTTAAATGAGATTAGAATTGTTTCTAATTGATTTATTCACAAATAGGTTTAATATGGAGAACCTAAAGGGTCACACCATAAAAGGAAGAATAATTATTTAAGAAGTTAATGGCATAATTGTAATAATATGTTAAGTATATTTAATTTAATCTATGGTGATAGAATAAATTAAATAGCTTAATATTTATTATTTAATATTTTAGAAATATTAAATATAAATTAATAAGAGAGTCTTATTAATATTATTATAATTATTATTATTTTAATTTCTAAAAGGTTTAGGAATTAATTTAATATTAGTACTCTCATTTATTCTAATTGGATTAGGAAAGAAAATTAGTTAAAAGAGTTTAACTAATTATCCCTAATAGGATTAGGAGCCCATTTTAATTAAAAAAAGAGTTTAATTAAATAAATAATACCTTATTTTAATTAAAATAGGGTTATATAATATCTTTATAAGAGAGTCTTATAATAGATATATGAAAAATACGTAATTCAAGAGTTGGAGAAGTACACCCCTTTTCTTATTCGGATAGGAAAACTAGGGTTTGAGCCAAATCCTTCTTCTTAAAAATTCCTCTTCCTTGGTGGATTACCTATAGAGGCCATACACTTGGGTGGCTTACATTAATCAAAGGAAGGAATCTACCAGGAGATTGAGGAGATCGCGGAGAAGTAGGAGGTGAACTCGTACACTGAGGAAGCTCGTTTCTACAAGGGTATGATTTCATAATTTCTTATTCTTCGTTTAATTAATAATATGCATAAAGGATGATCCGGGTAATTGGTTTGTGAAAAATTTTAAAATCTGATTTTATCTCGCTTCCGCTATTTTTGCAATTTGATTGCTACTATGATTTTCACGAAAACCTAACATATAGTTGTATACTTAATGTGCTACAGTGGTACTTCACAACCAACTATTGCTTATGTAATATGATGATGCATGCCTAGTGCTTAATGTAAAATTGTAAATAGCCTGTGTGACGCCCCCAAAATTAGGTATACATCACCCATCTTGGGTCGCCACTTACATGGCATGTAATTTAAATACAACTTACTAACATAACTATCGTGTACAATCGACATAAAGCGTGAGTTTGAATACAAATATAAATCTACTAGATATTATACAAACTCAAAAAGGAGTCCTCATTACAATTATTATCACACTATTTCACGAGAATAGTGAGGACTACTAATCTTATCTTGAGGACCATCACTCGTTTCCTCGACTCGTCCCAACTATATTCTCATTTCTCGAAGAGAACGGTGAAAGAAAGGGTGAGCTCAACTAGCCAAAGAAGAAATATTATGACTAAGATAATGCGAGAATAAATTATCAATAGTCTTCAACAATGATATTAAAGCGATAAAATACAATAGACAACCGGTTTAAGCTGCGGTGAATATCTGATCCATTAAAAAGTCAAGTAGAAAATAAAGTCTACTATCTTTTAGGTTTTAAAGGTTTTTCATCCTTTGTTATATTTGAGACTCGAAACTTTAATAAATATTCCACATCATCGAATCACCCCGCACTACGGCCCGAGGATATTCTTTAGTATCACGACCACAATTATTCATACGCTACGGCCGAGAATAGTTGTGTATTCATTAATGGTCATGATCATGCCAACAATTTGTCCATCAATGCACTACTACGACCCTTCGAGGATTTTTATCACATCATTTATAACATTACGGTCGTGATGATTACACCGAAGATAGTCTCGGTCATAATCATACCAAGTCCATCTATGCACTATGTGCCACAGATGACTTTCAACATAATATAAACATGAGGATGATGACAATGATATAAGAATTCAATAAAACAAGTTCAAGAATTATTTTATCCAGGAATTATTAACGCCCAAATTATCAACACGAATCTTGTTTTGTAGAGTAAAATTCAAGAATGATCGGAAGAATATTTTCATGAAAAGATCTTTGGATGAAACATGAAAAATATAAGGATATTCCACTAATTTCATGGAGTATAGAAGTCAAAGTTTTAACCAATTTGGGTATAATAAAGAATAGAATAACAAAAAGAAATCACCGTGCATGCGATTACCGCAGGCGAGTTATTCCAACAGAATAATAAATAACGGAACCGGTCCGGCGTAAAAGCCTTGTGAGATGGGATGTTCCAACAGAATAATAAAGAATGGAACCGGTCCCGCAGAAACACACTGCAGACGGATGTTCCAATGAGAAGAATAATAATAAAGCGGAACCGGTCAGGTGTAAAACACATGAGCGAGGATGTTCCAACAGTAATAATAATAAAGAGCGGAACGGTTAGGTGTAAAAACACAGACGCAGGATGTTCCAATGAGAATAATAGAAGAATGTCACCAAGTATAGGGTAAACCACGATACTGAGTTATTCCAATGAGTAATAATAAGCGATGGAATAACAACGATTCTCTTCATGAATAAGAAAGAATAACACCCCTTACTTTTGGTAGGAGATTGAATCTTTATGGCGGTGTAGTAACAAAATACTCTTCTTCTTTCTCTCTTATTCTCTCTATACTTTTCTCTCTATAGCTTGAATGAATTCGTGAAAAATAATGAAGCACTAGGCCTCTATTTATAGAAGATTTTAGCTTAAGCACCGCCGTATGAAAAGGCAAGTGGCTTGACGATCGATGATGTGAAAAGAAAAGTGGTTTGGCCTTTTGTAATGTGAAACGACAAGTGGTTCGGCGCTTTGTAATGTGAAACGACAAGTGGTTCGGCCTTTTGTAATGTGAAATGACAAGTGGTTTGGCGCTTTTGTAATGTGAAACGGCAAGTGGTTTGACGTCGATAAAGGTAATTACTATTGTGAAGGTAATTACTATTCACAAGGGTAATTACTATATCGACGAAGGTAATTACTATCGACGTGAAGGTAAATACTATTGTGAAGGTAATTACTATTCACAAAGGTAATTACTATTGTGAAGAGACTCTTAGATGATGACATATATGGGCCCCCATAAAATAATCAAACTTACCACAAGCGTCTCATAATGAGACTCTTTATATACATTAAGGATTGAATAAATATTACTGCAAATCATTTTATTTTTAATCAACACACATTTTAATCTTTCAACAATTATTAATCATTTATAACTTGTCGTCTCAATTAATAATATAACATATTATCTGATGATGATCTTTGTGACAATAATTGAATCAATAATATAAGAGATATGATGCGTGAATTATCATGTGATAATTGAAGCGTAGGTGAGTGACTTCTCACGTAAGCATCAATAATCAATCTGGTAAGTGCTACTATGCAACGACGCCAGACATTCTTTACTTTACCACCGGGTAGTTCAATGCGGTTTTAACGGTAACACCTCCGTAGTTATTTTTATAAAATATTTTGTCGTTTTCTCGATCCAAATGATAATTTTGTTGTGGGGTCCACCAATGATTGAGTAGTTGTACGAATATTCCCTAACAAAAGAATATTCCTCGACCAAACGAATATTTTATAACAACTTGCATACTTTGCAAAATTTATAAATATTACCCACAACTATAACATTATATCAAATTTATTCCATAATATTCAAAAATAATATTTATAGAAAAATTCATCTGTATTTATAAAAGTTGGGGTCTTACAGCCTGCCTAATGTGCTCAAGCCTTAATGCAATAAGTAATAACTAATAAAACTTGTTTTCTTAATTTAAAAAAAAAATTGCAGCATGTAACATCTTAATAAAAAAAATTGTAATGCACTGTATTTTCCCCAATGCCATCTATGTTTACATGTTTTATTATTACAAATTACAATGTCTTGCTTGTTTGTATAATTGTATTTTGTATATAGTTAAATTGCTAAAAGTTCAGGAGCGAAGGGTTACGATCCAAGCAAGGATCCTAAAAAAAGGGCCAAGTCTAAGGATCTAGGGTGGGAATATGAATTTTTTCCAGAATTGACCGATAAAAATCTCGTGCAATGCACACTCCGTGGGAAAAAGGTTCGTGGAGGAATCAAGAGATTCAAGCAACATCTGTGGGTATGGGATGTGGCTAAGTGTCCTCGAACTATAACAGAAGTTGCAAACGAGATGCATCAAGCAATAATGAGTAATAAAAAGAACAAACCAATTCAATTTCAGTAACAAAAGGAACAAGCCAATTTAATTTGATGACAGTGACAAAGTAGAAGAAATTTAGTCATCTAATATTCTAAGCAATACATCCAATCCTTACAATGCTTTCTGTGGACAAGGAAATCGTACCTTGCTAAGATTAGGGTTTCTTGTTGGCTAAGGAGGAGAGAAATCCACGAAGAGCACCTAATTGGTTGATTGATTGAAGAGGGGATAACGAAAGGTGAGCGATTACTCCAATGACGCGTGGCAGAATTCCTAGAATCCGGAAACAGTGTTAGGGTTATTGGAATTCCAAGAGCCTTCTTGAGTCCTTCGAGTTGAGAGAATGTCCAAACCCTTTTTAGTGCTTTTAGGTGGAATATCCGAGCCTTAAGTCACCAAAAGAGTCCAAGTCCTGCGTCTGAAGAGAGGTCCCTTCGTTCATAGAATGGAAGGGGTATTTATAGAGCTTCCTGGAATTTAAGTAATCACATGTCAGGCACATGTTTTCAGGGAAATTCTAGAAATACCCTTTAGTCATTAGAATAATGCCCATATCGCCCTGTCCTTCTAGCCGCTAATCCAATCCCTTTTGTGTTTTTAATGAGGTCGTGGAACCCTAATTTGCACTTGGGCCCACATTTGCCCCCTGCGCGAGTCGCGTTTTCAAAGAGACGATCGTGCAAGAATATTTCGAGCTTTCGAACAAATTTTTTTTTTTTAAAAATCTTTTCAAATCTTGCTCAATCTTTGTTTCCTTAATTTTTTGGAAACTAAATCACAATAAATCAAATTAAATCCGAAAACTTCATATTAAAATTCAAATCTTTTATATATATATATATATATATATATATATATGTTTAATATGAACTTAATATGTTTTTTTTTCTTAATGTTATATTGTTTAATTTTTTGTAGTTTACTTCTTGGAAAGTTTTTTTTTAATTTTGATGGACTATTATTTTTTCTTCACGGAAACCTCCTGTTTGACTTTACAAGATTAAGGAATCAAGTAATATTTTATACATTAATTTGTTAATTTCTTATATTTACGTATTTGCTTGACTTTTATAAAAAGAACAATTACAGAAAAATAAAAAAAGTGGCTGTACCCGAACAATATTAGATAGAAGACTTACCCTATCTTTTATATATTATTACCATAAAGATCAAAGAATTGAGGCCTTGCCGTCATATCATTCTGAGAAAAAGAAGAAGGCGCTTCGGGTTTCGCGACTGGGCTATGCGCCTACATCGTAGTAAGTATAATATAAACCAACATAAAGGGTTAGATTTATTCTTAAGCATGTGCATGACTTTTGCCATAATCGTTTGTTTTTGGTTGATTAATTCTTTGATTATTGTTTGGTGGGTCAATATATATATATATATATATATATATATATATATATTAGTAAAAATTTGATTCCTACTTTCCTGCTTTAAGACTTTAGGGGTGTGTTTATTGTTGTACTCTACGTTGACTATTACTATAATTTAGGAAGACTCCCTCCATGTGGCCGAACCTAGATAGGCCGAACCCTAGGGGCGACACTCCTTCGCTTTAAGATTTTATTTTTTTTGATTGATTTTATTTTTTTCGTATAGCTTCTTTACGCTTGAATTCTTTTTGATTATTTCTTTTATTATTATTTTCTATTTCCAGGTAATTGTAGTTTACCTTTTTCTGGCCATCTCACTTTAACTGAATTTTGGCTCGGATAGGCAACACTGCAGCAAGGGACCATCAAAGAGACTTTCTTTAATCCGAGCGAGAGGCAACAAGATGATTCCCCACTATAGGGTCGAACCCTAGGGGTTGAACCTTCTGGTCGAACCCTATGGGGCCGAATCGCGACGTGTACAAAAATTAGGTATCGTCACCCATCTTGGTGGGTAAAACTACATGGAACATAAATTCAAATCTACAACTTCTTAATATAAGCTATCAGTGTGCAATAATGACATAACATAAAGCGAGAGTTTAATAAAAATATTGTCATTTAGACAATATCCATACTCAAGGAGTTCTCATTACAATTATTATCACACTATTTTTCACGAATAGTGAGGACTACTAATCTTATCCTCCTGGACCATTACTCTGGTTCCTCGACTCAAATAAAATTTATATTCTCATTTCAAGAAGAAACGGTGAAAGAAAGGGTGAAATTTCAATTAGCCCGATAAGAAATATTATGACTAAGATAATGCAGAATAAATTATCATTAGCTTTTCAACGATGTTAAACCGATAAAATCTGATAAACCAATAGGTTTAAGCTATGACGGAATATGCAATCCATTAAAAAAAGTCAAGTAGAAAATAAAGTCTACTATCTTTTAAGTTTTAAAAGGTTTTCATAAATTTTTATCACTAAGACTCGGTTTAATGAATAAACCATAATATCTAATCATCGCATCTGGCGGTCGAGGATTTTCATCAAATTATCAATGGTCGTACTATCTTAAGAATCACCCTGGTCATAATCATACCAAAAACTATCCATCATTTGCATTCAGTGCCATCGAGGACTTTTATCACATCATTTATAACAAGCCATGATTATACCGAATGATCCTCGGTCATAATCATACTAAGTTCATCTACGCACGCGTAAGCAAAAAGATAACATATTATAACATGAGGGATGATGACAATGACATAATAATTCAATAAAACAAGTTCAAGAATTATTTTATCCAGGGAATTAATAACGCCCAAATTGTTAACAAGATCTTATTTTGTAGAGTAAAATTCAAGAATGATCGGAAGAATATTTCCATGAAAAGATCTTTGGATGAAACGCAAATATCAAGAATATTCTACTAATTTCATGGAGTATAAGTCAAAGTTTTAACCAATTTGGTATAATAAAGAATGGAATAACAAAGGAAATCACCCGTAAATGCGATTCTTTTGATGTAGGCAGTTATTCAGCAGAATAATAATAACGGAACCGGTCGGTGAAATTCACACCGTGAGGATGATCCAATGAGAATAATAAATCTTTGAATAATAATAAACAATGGAACCGGTGGGTGTAAAAAACACATGACGAGGATATTCCAAGCAAGAATAATAAATGCGGAAAAATAAACAATGGAACCGAATTAAAATTGTAAAACACGACGAGGATATTCCAACAGAATAATAAAGAATGGAATAATGAAGAAGATCACCAGTATAGGGGATTCACAGTATCAAAAGTTATTCCAAGCGAGAATAAATAAGAATGGAATAATATAAAGATTTCACCAAGTATAGGGTATCACAGCGTATCTGAGGTTATGTATAGGGTATGCCATTTTTTACGAGTTATTCCAATGAGAATAATAATGAATGGAATAATGAAGTTCTCTTCATGAATAAGAAAGAATAACACACTTACAGAATACAACAAATAATATCCCTTCATGTAAAAAGACACCTTTGGATATCAAAGTAGTGAAATGCGTAGAATCTTCTTCTTTCTCTCTATAGATTTTCTCTCATAAGCTTCTCTATAATTTCTCTACTGTAGTTCAAATTGAATTAAGTAAAAGAAAATAATGAAGGAATGAGCTTATTTATAGGAAAATAGAATGCATAGTAATTAATCCATGAGCGGTCCAGATTGATTTACTTTAATCGTGATCCATATTTAAAGCAAAATCTTTTAAATAAAATATAATATATTCTATTTATATAAAAACATTTTTACTATGCAAACACTATGCAAAAACACTATGCAACACTATCGATAATAAAATATAATATATTCTATTTATAGAATAAACTTTAATAAAAGATTACATTTTTATATAAAAGATGCTTTTACATTTTATTACGTTAATAATCTGAATAAAACAAAAGCGTCATTATCATTATAATAATTCATATTATTAATCGTGATAATGGAATGTTGGTGACTTCTCACATAGCGATCAATAATCAATCTGGTGTCTACTTATGCAACCACACGTATTCATTGTACTTTTACTACTGAAAGTAGTTCAACAAAGATCAACCAGTAAAACTTCCATAGTTATTTCAATAAAAATATTTTTGTCGTTTTCTCAATCCGGCAATAATTACATTATAGGGTCCACCAATGATTGAGTAGTTATCGAATATTCCTCGCTAAACCGAATATTCCCCACCAATCGAATATAATATAACCACTTGCATACTTTGCAAAATTTATAAATACTACCCACAACTATAATATTATCTCAAATTCACACCATAATATTAAAAATTATTTCGACAAAATTTAAATCTTTATTGATAAAATCTGGGGTCTCACACGAACCCTTGGGGATCCATTCCTTCTTTTCGTCTTCGCTTTTCAATTTGCTTACTTGTATGTTTTCTTTCAAATTTATCTCGACTTGCTTCCTCTATTTCTCTTTTCTGTTTCAGGCAATTGTAGTCTTTCTTTGTTCCTGAGCTCCATCACCTTGATCATATCTTGATTTGTGGAGCAACAGGACCTCAAAAGAATAAAGGGAACAGCCCCTAGGTGGCCGAACCCTATAGGATTTTTCTTTCTTTCAGGCACCTCCAATTTATCTTTTGTCTTCCGAGCCCTATTACCTTGATTACATCTCGGTTTTTTCCCTCGGATAATAAAGAAAGATTTGACGTTCTTGTCAAGTAAAAAACACGAAGGGAGAAAAAAAAATGCTCTGCATGCGGCGAAACCACCCCAGTTGATCGAACCCTTGGGGGACGAACCCTAGGGGGAAATCAACGTTTAGATGGAATTATGCTCTTTAGTGCCCTTTATGCTGAATTCTTTTTGCTTGCATGCCCTTTTCGTTAGACATTATGCAGACTCGAAAACCACCAAGGAGGCCCCCTTCCTCAGTGATTGGGGTGATTGGGGAAGGGCTCCCCCTCTTTGGTCTTTCCAACGTCTTTTGGGAGCAAGGCTAGACTTATGACCGTACAACTTTTTCTCCGTCAGAGAAGGAAGGCTTGTTTCTATATGCAGCGGCTTGTGGAGGTTGGGATGACTTTCCCCATTCCGATCGCATTCCCCGCATATGCATAGAGAAGCAAGAATACCCTTTCAGTCCCCTACGTTTCCTGTCTGATTCATCTGATCGCCTTCAAGAATGGCAAGATTGGACCGACAAGATCCTTGGAAACACAAATTACGTGGATATACTCAAGAGTGCGGGCATCTTTTGTTGTGTTCAACAATGCAGAGACCTACGTATCCAATAGAACCATAACGCCCTTACTGTATTGATCTCACGATGGTGCTTCTCTACTTGCACATTCGTCACTGCTTGGGGGGAATGCACCTCACGCTGGAGGATGTCTGTCATCTACCAGTAAGCATTTTTTTTCCCTGCGCGAGTCACGCCTTTGGTGAGATGATCGCGCAAAATATTGTAAGTGTTGAAGTCTTGATTCCAGTGTCTGAACACTTCGCGGGGCTTGATGTTTTGCAAGCCTCGCAAACGAAAGTCCTAGGAAAGGGAACCTCTAGGGGAACAAACCCTAGAAGGGCGAGCCTTGGAGGAGCTCTCCTGGGATATTTTGAAAATCTTCGATTTAATCTTTCTTACCCTCTCTTGAAATTTTTCTTTTCTTTATAATCAAGAAGTCATTGAGCACCAAAAAGTCCGTGAAGGCCTGAAAGCCTCGAAGACATGCTGATAGCCTTGAAGACCTACTGATAGCCTCGAAGGCCTGATAGCATCTAAGACCGGAAGATAGCCTCGAAGACCTGTTGATAGCCTTGAAGACCTACTGATAGCCTCGAAGGCCTGATAGCATCGATATCGAAGACCTGATAGCCTTGAAGACTTGATAGCATCGAAGACCGGAAGATAGTCTCAAAGACCTGCTGATAACCTCGAAGGCCTGATAGCCACGAAGACCAAGCTTTAAGCATTCCTCTCTCTTCAATTCGACAGGTCATGGCCTTTAGATCATGAACTTTCGTAGGTTTTTTTTTTCATTTCCTGTATCAGAAAATCATGTACATATATTTCATACAAACTAACACTTGAATCTATACTTTTCTTTTTTTTTTATAAATCAGAAGAAATAATCAAGTATAAGTGAAAGTTTGACAAATTTATTGATAATCAAATTGTTTTTAACAAAAAGTATAACGTTTCATATAATAAATCTTGCTTTTGTCGAAGAAAGCATAACGTTCGCCACTTTTAGAGATAAAGTGTAACTTTTTTTTTTCGGGGTTGAGGGCTTATACTCAGGTGCCTCAATTACTTTTATTAAAGTTAAAAGTATAACTTTTTGGGTCTGAAGACTTATAGTCAGGTGCTTCATTCACTTTTGATGATAAAGTGTAATACTCGGATGCATCGTCACTTGGGTCGTCCAATTTTTTTGGCAAGTGCAATCTACGAGGACTTGAAATCAAGTGTCTCGTCACTTGGGTCGTCCAATTTCTTGGCAAGTGCAGTCTACGAGGACTTGAAATCGGGTGCCTCGTCACTTGGGTCGTCCAATTTTTTGGCAAGTGCAGTCTACGAGGACTTGACCACCATTTAGAGTGGACCACCATCTTGGGTGGGTTATTTTTTAATTTTTTTTTTGTTCGTCAATTCTTGTGCCTCCTCCCTTGGTCATCCAATTTACTTGGCAAGGGATATTCCTGAGGGCTTAAACCACCATTTTTGGTGGACCACCATCTTGGGTGGATTTTTAACTCATCTGTAGTTCAGAATTTTTTTCGATGGTACGTAGAGCCAGTATTTGAGTTCTTGACTTCCGGGACTGCACCATGGGTGATAGCCTTGAAGACCTACTGATAGCCTCGAAGGCCTGATAGCATCGATATCGAAGACCTGATAGCCTTGAAGACTTGATAGCATCGAAGACCGGAAGATAGTCTCGAAGACCTGCTGATAACCTCAAGGCTGATAATACGAAGACCAAGCTTTAAGTATTCCCTCTCTCTTGATTCGGACGGTCATGACCTTTAGATCATGAACTTTCGTAGGTTTTTTTTTTCATTTCATGTATCAGAAAATCATGTACATATATTTCATACAAACTAACACTTGAATCTATACTTTTCTTTTTTTTTATAAATCAGAAGAAATAATCAAGTATAAGTGAAAGTTTGACAAATTTATTGATAATCAAATTGTTTTTAACAAAAAGCATAACATTTCATATAATAAATCTTGCTTTTGTCGAAGAAAGCATAACGTTCGCCACTTTTAGAGATAAAGTGTAACTTTTTTTTTTTGGGGTTGAGGGCTTATACTCAGGTGCCTCAATTACTTTTATTAAAGTTGAAAGTATAACTTTTTGGGTCTGAAGACTTATAGTCAGATGCTTCATTCACTTTTGATGATAAAGTGTAATACTCGGGTGCCTCGTCACTTGGGTCGTCCAATTTTTTTGGCAAGTGCAGTCTACGAGGACTTGAAATCAAGTGTCTCGTCACTTGGGTCGTCCAATTTCTTGGCAAGTGCAGTCTACGAGGACTTGAAATCGGGTGCCTCGTCACTTGGTCGCGTCAATTTTTTGGCAAGTCACGATCTACGAGGACTTGACCACCATTTAGAGTGGACCACCATCTTGGGTGGGTTATTTTTTAATTTTTTTTTTGTTCGTCAATTCTTGTGCCTCCTCCATTGGTCATCCAATTTACTTGGCAAGGGATATTTCCGAGGGCTTAAACCACCATTTTTGGTGGACCACCATCTTGGGTGGATTTTTAACTCATCTGTAGTTCAGAATTTTTTTCGATGGTACATAGAGCCAGTATTTGAGTTCTTGACTTCCGGGACTGCACCATGGGTGATAGTGTTGCACGTTTTTTCTCCTAGTTCAATCCCGGCCACCAGTTTCTCATGGTATATCCTCCGCAGACTGTAACCGTCCATAGTGGAATACCCTGCGTATTGATGGTATACACAGAAGTCTGGTCTTCTTTTCATTTCTTCCGTTACAACCAACCGAGGCCTTGGAGGTTTCACCACTCCGTGTTCGACCCATTGTTAAAGACAGACTCAACGCCTCTTACCATTTGCATGTGATAGCCTTCAGAACTGGCATTCTGGTATACTTGTCCCCATACTTTTCTCTACTTCGTTCAAATTTCTCATTCTTCTCCCTCTTACCCCCTTTGTGGTTTTGACTGAGAATCCACCAAAGCCACAGTTGATGTCATCTTGCTCTTCCATGTATCCATCGCATGGCTGGTGGGAAATGTCATGATTCCCCCCAAGTCTTATGCAAAAGATGAGAGGGTCGCAAATGAATCACACGCCTTGGTAATGAGGTGGGGCTTGAAGGCGTCTAAAGCACCATTGTTGCATATGCTAACCAAGTTCTTTTCTTCAATTGGTTCTACACACTTCTGTGCTTGGGCCCTGAACCTATCCACGTAATCTGACAGCTCCTCGTTTGGCTTCTGCTTGAATCGCATGAGCTCTACGATGGTTACCTGTTGCACATAGAAAAATTTCTTAAAAAATTGCAATTTTAGATCATCCCAATCATGGACTGATCCCTTCTCCATGTTGTAGTACCAACTTGGAATGGTTGGCATTTGCACTTGTGAAAATGCTGGAAGAGCGGTTGGGATGATGTGTGTCTGAGGTTGGCTTGCTTCTAACCTGGGTTGTGGCACGTCGCTACTGTTCTAGGGCTCCAAGTTGATGATTGGAACCAACCAATTATTGAAGACGCTTCAGAAGAGAGTTCAACATCACCATACATGGCCAATCAACAACAAACCAACACAGGAAGGCAAGGCGATGAAAATGCTGGAAGAGCGGTTGGGATGATGTGTGTCTGAGGTTGGCTTGCTTCTAACCTGGGTTGTGGCACGTCGCTACTGTTCTGGGGCTCCAAGTTGATGATTGGAACCGACTAATTCTCCGTCGATGGAGGTACAATCTGGTTCTCTTTGTTGTTGCTGCCATTGTTGTTGTCTTCCACTCCTACTTGTTCCCCCTGCGAACTACCTGGGAACATGGCCTTGAAGGTGGGAATCTGCATCAACTGCTGGCAGAAATTCCCCATTTCCTCTTATTTTCTTTGCATTTCTAGCATCATGACCATCATCATCCCTTGGCCTTCTCGTGCTTCCTTCAATGCCTTGAGCATCTCCAGTTGCACAACATTCGTCTGCTCTCCGCTTGCATCATCGCCTTGTCTTCCTGTGTTGGTTTGTTGTTGATTGGCCATGTATGGTGATGTTGAACTCTCTTCTGAAGCGTCTTCAATAATTAGTTGGTCAAAATCCATATTTGCGCCTTGGAAAGCTTGAGTTGCTTGCCTTGGAACTGGATCCGGTGAGGTAATATTATTTGTTGGTGAAGTAGCTCTTCCTGTAGTTCTCCCACTTCGAGTTGTGGGCATACCCTTCACGAATTCTACATCTCCCCAGCAGAGTCTCCAAATAAATGTGGGCAAGGAAATCGTACCTTGCTAAGATTAGGGTTTCGTGTTGGCTGAGGAGGAGAGAAATCCACGAATAGCACGGAATTGGTTGATTGATTGAAGAGGGGATAACGACAGGTGAGCGATTACTCCAATGACACGTGGTAGAACTCCTAGAATCCGGAAACAGTGTTAGGGTTATTGGGATTCCAAGAGCCTTCTTGAGTCCTTCGAGTTGAGAGAATGTCCAAACCCTTTTTAGTGCTTTTAGGTGGAATATCCGAGCCTTAATTCACCAAAAGAGTTCAAGTCCTGCGTCTGAAGAGAGGTCTCTTCCTTCATAGAATGGAAGGGGTATTTATAGAGCTTCCTGGAATTTAAGTAATCACATGTCAGGCACATGTTTTTAGGGAAATTCCAAAAATACCCTTTAGTCATTAGAATAATGCCCATATCGCTCTGTCCTTCTAGCCGCCAATCCAATCCCTCAATCAATTCCCAAAACGAGCCGCCTCCACAAGCCTTCTGCCTCGGGACACGTGGAGGCTTCTCTTGGGTCGTGTACATTTATTTTCGTCTTTTCCGTCTTCATTCAATTAAGCATTGCGAACCCTAATTTGCGTTTTTAATAAGGTCATGGAACCCTAATTTGCACTTGGGCCCACACTTTCTTTGCAACTATTCCAAGTTTTGGAGCTGCAACTAAAAGGATGAAGAGTGCATTTCACTTCACTAAGCCACAACTACAAACAAAGACAATTGAAGCTCATATTAAGAAATCTCCCGAAAAAGTTGTGGACGAAAGACATCGCAAAGGTTCTAGCCAAACAACTTTGGAGAATCGTCTAAGGTCACCGGAAGAGAAAGAGAAAGTTCACATGCACATTGTGAATTGGTTCTATGAGCATGACATCCCTTTTAATGCAACAAATTCAAGAAGTTTTGAGGTGATGATAGAGGCTATCGGGAAAAATGGGCCGGGTTTGAAGCCTCGTATCACGAATTGAGGGTTTCTTTTTTAAGGAAGGCAAAGACTAAAACAGAGGAACTGAAGGAGAAGTACTTATTTTAGATGGATGGACAAACAGAAGAGACAAATACTTGATAAATTTTCTTGTTAATAGTCCGGACTTATTTTATGGGATCAATTGATGCTTCTAGTTAATCTCAGGATGCAAGTATGTTGACAGAGTTACTTGATGGGAAGATCAAAGAGATTGGGGCTAAGCATGTTGTGCAAGTATTGACAGACAATGCCTCAAATTATAAGGCAGTGGGTCATATTTTAATGAAGAGGAGGCCTACTTTGTTCTGGACACCATGTGTAGCCCATTGCCTAGACCTTATGCTAGAGGACATGCAATTTGAAGCAATTTAAGTGTACAATCAAGGCGGCAAGAAAAATAACAACATTCATTTATAAACACGGTATCCTTCTTGATGCGATGAGAAGCAAAACAGATGGGAGGGATGTAAGACCCCAGCTATTATAAATAAAGATGAATTTTCTATAAATATTATTTTTGAATATTATGGAATAAATTTGATATAATGTTATAGTTGTGGGTAATATTTATAAATTTTGCAAAGTATGCAAGTTGTTATAAAATATTCGTTTGGTGGGAATATTCTTTTTGTTAGGGAATATTAAATAACTACCAATCATTAGTGGACCCTACAATGTAAATTATCATCGGATCGAGAAAACGACAAAAATATTTTATAAAAATAACGGCGGAGGTGTTACCATTAAAAGCTGTTGAACTACCGGTGGTAAAAAATACGAGAATACGCGTGGTTGCATAGTAGCACACGGATTGATTATTGATGCTTACGTGAGAAGTCACTCATTTATGCTCAATTATTGCTTCTGATGAATGCTTTGCATCATATCTCTTATATTATTGATTCAATTATTGTCACGAGATCATCTCATATAATATGTTATATTATTAATTGAGACGACAAGTTATAAATGATTAATAATTGTTGAAAGATTAAAATGTGTTGATTAAAAATAAAATGATTTGTGGTAATATTTATTCAATCCTTAATGTATATAAAGAGTTCATTATGAGGCGTTTGTGGTAAGTTTGATTATTTTATGGGGGGCCCATATGTCATCATCTAAGAGTCTCTTCGTCGATAAGATTTACCTTCGTCAATAGTAATTACCTTTGTGAATAGTAATTACCTTCACGTCGATAGTAATTACCATTACGGCGCCGAACCACTTGTCGTTTCACATTACAAAGCGCCGAACCACTTGTCGTTTCACATTCTGCGCCGAACCACTTTTCTTTTCACATCACCGGTCGTCGAGCCACTTGCCTTTTCACATGGCAGGTCTTAAGCTAGAAATCTTCTATAAATAGAGGCTTAATGCTTCATTATTTTCACGAATTCATTCAAGCTTTAGAGAGAAAAGTATAGAGAATAAGAGAGAAAGAAGAAAGAGTATTTTGTTACTACACTATCTGCAGTATTCAATCTCCTACCAAATGTAAGGGGTGTTATTCTTTCTTATTCATTGAAGAGAAGCTGTTGTTATTCCATTGCTTATTATTACATTGGAATAACTTTGACAACGCTGGTTTACCCTATACTTGGTGACATTCTTCTATTATTACATTGGAACATCATATACATGCGCTTTTTCTTTGGGACTGGTTAAAATCTTTATTATTATTACATTGGAACATCCACATGCGTGTGTTTTACAGGACACGGTTCCGTCTTTATTATTATTACATTGGAACATCACATCATGTGTTTTACACGGGGACTGGTTCCGTCTTTATTATTATTCTGTTGGAACATCACATGCATGCGTTTTACGGGACTGGTTCCATTATTTATTATTCTATTGGAATAACTCCTGCTCGCGGTCTCATCGCATGTATGGTGATTTCTTTTGTTATTCCATTTTTTATTATACCCAATTGGTTAAAACTTTGACTTCTATACTCCATGAAATTAGTAGAATATCCTCGATATTTGCGTTTCATCCAAAGATCTTTTCATGGAAATATTCTTCCCGATCATTCTTGAATTTTACTCTACAAAACAGATCATCGTGTTGATAATTTGGACGTTAATAATTCACCGGATAAAATAATTCTTGAACTTGTTTTATTGAATTCTTATATCATTGTCATCATCCTCATGTTTATATTATGTTGAAAGTCATCTCGTATTCAGTAGTGCATAGATGGACTTGGTATGATTATGACCGAGAGACTATTCGGTGTAATCATGGTAGTAATGTTACAAATGATATGATAAAATCTCTCGATGGTAGTAGTGCATTGATGGATGATTGTTGGCATGATCATGACCATTAATGAATACACAACTATTCTTGGCCGTAGTGCATGAATAATTGTGGTCGTGATCTTAAAGAATATCCTTGTCAGAAGTAGTGCATGGGTGATTCAATGATGTGGAATATTTATTAAAGTTTGAGTCTCAAGCCTATAACAAATGATGAAAAACCTTTTTAAATCATAAAAGATAGTAGATTTTATTTTCTACTTGACTCTTTTAATGGATTCTTTTTGGTTCATTGTAGTTAAACTTGATGTTCATTATATTTTATCGTTTAACATTTGTTTGAGGCTAATGATAATTTATTCGCATTATCTTAGTCATAATATTTCTTCGAGCTAGTTGAGCTCACCCTTTCTTCATTTGCTTCTCTTGAAATGAGAATATAAATTTGGGACGAAGTCGGGGAAGCAGAGTAATGGCCGAGAGGATAGCATTAGTAGTCCTCATTATTACGTGAAATAGTGTGATAATAATTGTAATGAGGACTCCTTTTGAGTTTGTATAATATCTAGTAGACAATATTTGTATTCAAACTCACGAGTTTATGTCGTATTGCATACTGCTACAGTTATATTAGTAAGTTGTATTTAAATTACATACCATATATTCGACTACCCAAGATGGGTGATGTATACCCATTTTTGGGGGGCGTCCTGATTAGTATCGAGCTAGGGATATGATCCTGGCTAAGATGTGAGAATAGTACTAGGAGGGAAAGGCGGGAATACCTTCGCTAGTATGACCTACCTAAGTTTATGTCTTTATTTTATTGGTTGGTCGAGAATATAGGGATAATTTGTTACATGTCAATTAACCTTTTGTTTTGTGGCGATGATCGAAAATGACATCCGAGAATGTTGAGAATAAGAATGGAGCGCAGCGATCGTTGATTCACCACATATCAATAATCGGGGATAATGTGCATCAGAAGGCGACAATCCTCATGCAAACAATAACACCGACCAAATGATGAATGATCAAATGTTCGGAGGCTTTATGCAATTTATGCAACAATGAAAGCGAGAAGCGACTCGCCCAAAACGTAGGTGGAAACACGGAAAACTCTCGGCGGTCACCGCATTAAACAATTCAAGGCTGGGACCCACCGGAGTTTAAGGGAGAGCAAAACCACTTACAGCGTAAGCATGGATAAAGCAGATTACCAAGATATTTGATGTCTTGGGATGCTCCGAGGAGCAAAAGGTTCCCTTCACGCCTTTATGTTGCTTGCGGAGGCAGATTCTTGGTGGGAATCGGTAAAAGCGTACTCATTTTCTTTGTCTTGATCAAGATATCTTGGGAGAAGTTCCAGAGTCATTCAACGACAAATAATTTCTGAAAGTATTCGCCACATAAGGAGGTGGAGTTTATCAAGTTGGAACAAAACAATATGACCAGGTCGCAATCACGAGGCAAAATTTGCGGAGTTATCACGGTCAAGGCGTCCACTTGGTGGATAATGAAGAGAGAATGGCGCGAATGTTTTTAAGAGGTTTGAAGCGGGAGATACGTCAACATCTTATTTTCATAAAGCGTGTTTGTATTGAGATGTAAAATGTGAGGCTCGATTAGTGGAAGCGCGATAATGAGTCAACGCAACTAAAAAGAAGCGGTAACGGCAAAATTATAATACAAATGAGTAGTCGTCAGCGGTGACAACAAGCGTGGAGGGAATCAGCGAGGCGGATATTGTAACCACTTGGTGGTAATCGAGTACAAAACAATAAGAATGGACATTTCAAGAAAAGGAGATTCAACAATGATGGAAAGACGTCAAAGACCAAAGACCCGTTGTTAAGGAAGGAGAAAGACCACCTATCATATGCTTCAAATGCGGAGGAGAGGGACACATCGATCAAATTGCGCCACGCCGTCCAAAGTATGTTATAATTGTGGAAGAGAAGGTCACTTAGCTCGATTTTTGTCGTTTCATCAAGACAAAATAAAGCTAGGATGGAGGCACCAAAGGTCAGTCGGAAAAGTCAAACCCAGTAGTCTGAGGAGGCGTTTGTTGTGACCTCCCAAAGAGCGAGGAATCGAATGAGGTCATCACGGGTAAGCTTATCATAAACTCTAATGAAGTCTATACTTTATTTGATAATTGGGTTCTACCCATTCTTTTATTTCTCCTACTTGCGCTTCATCGATTAAATTTGACTCGGAGAAATTAGACTTTGACTTATCTGTGGAAACTCCGTTGGGAGAAACCTTCATTACATCCATTTGTTTATAAGTCTTGTTTGGTTCAAATCGGTAGACCTCACATTACTGTCGATCTTATTTCATTAAAATACTTGCATTTGGCGTGATTCTAGGGATTGATTGGTTAACTACTTATCATGCAAAAATTGATTGTTTTCGTAAGGTTGTTAGCTTTCATATTCCTAATCAACCTATTATCTAATTCAAACGACCAAACCATTAAAATCAATCACGGTCATCTCAAGCCATAAAGCTATTCGTTTATTGAAAAACGGATGTCAAGCTTTCTTAGCTCATATCATGATTTAAACAAAAATAAATCGGTTTTGAACGATATTTCTATTGTTAATAAATTTCCTAACGTATTCCCAGAAGAACTTCCGGCCTACCCCAGGCGTGAAATTGAATTTTGTATCGACTTGAACCTGAGACAAAACCTATTTCCAAAGCCCATATCGAATGGCTCTATTGAACTTCAGGAGTTAAAGACCCAACCTGCAGGAATTGTTAGACATTGGCTTTATTCGCCCTAGTACTTCTCCTTGGGGTGCTCTCTATTATTCGTGAAGAAGAAAGATGGGAGTATGCGACTTTGTATTGATTATCGGGAGTTGAATCATGTCACCATAAAAATAGGTATCCATTGCCACGTATTGATGACCTGTTTTGACACCATTAAGGAGCCAAATTCTTTTCAAAGATTGATCTTCGTTAGGATATCACCAATTGAAGATTAGAACCAATGACATTCCAAAGGCGGCTTTCGAACTCGAAGACGGGCATTATGAATTCCTAGTCATGTCCTTTGGATTGACTAATGCTCCTCCGCCTTCATGGATATGATGAACCAAAGTATTCAAGGAATATTTAGATCACTTTGTGGTCGTCTTTATTGATGACATCCTTATTTATTCCAAAAGCCGTGAAGATCATGAGCAACACTTGAGGTCGACACTCCAAAAGCTTCGTGAATATAAGCTTTATGCCAAGTTGAAGAAATGTGAGTTAAAGAAGAAGTAGCATTCCTTGGGCACGTGGTATCAAGTCATGGAATATCTGTTGACCCAAAGAAAGATTGAAGTTATTCAAAGCTGGGAACAACCTAAATCGATAATAGAAGGCACGTAGCTTTCTCGGTTTAGCTAGTTATTATCGGAGATTCGTGGAAGGATTTTCTCGAATCGCTACTTCATCGACTCGGTGACTCGAAAAGATACAAAGTTCGGTTGGAGCGAAGAATGTGAGAGGAGTTTTCAAGAACTCAAGAAGAGACTTATTTCAAGACTGTTACTCGACAATACCATCCGGCTCGGGGAGGATTTGTCATCTATAGTGATGCTTCGGCAAAGGGTTGGGATGTGTTCTCATGCAACATGGAAAAGTTATAGCTTTATGCCTCACGATAACTCAAAGAATATGAGAGGAATTATCCTACTCATGATCTAGAGTTAGCAAATGTTATCTTCTGACTTAAAATTTGGAGGCATTACTTGTATGGGAGAAAGTGGAGATCTTTACGGATCATAAAAGCCTCAAATATTTCTTCACTCAAAAGGAACTCAACATGCGACAACGACGTTGGCTTGAATCATTGAAAGATTATGATCATACCATCCAATACCATCCTCGAAAAGCGAGCGTGGTAGCCGACGATCGAAAGCGTAAGATCGTATGCAATCGAGTGCGTTATTGTCAACACAAAGGCCCATTTTGTGTGACTTGCAAAGGATGGAGATAGAGTTAAAGACTCTAGGGACGCATGTGATGATAAGCGAGTATACTGAGTAGAACCGACTTTAATCGATAAAGTTAAAGTCGCCAAGCTACTGACACTGAGGTGATGCGTATGAGGAAGAAAGTGCAAGAAGGGTGCTATCCAAGCAAGAATCGATGAAGAAAGAATACTTGAGTCAACTCAGGACTTTGTGTTCTAACGACCTCGATTTAAAGTATAATATCATGATGGAGGCGACAACACACCATTTGCAATCCATCTTGGGAGTACCAAATGTATCATGATATTAAATCATACATTTTGGTGGAGCAATATGAAGAGAGAGATAGTATTTGTTTATCTTAAGGTGTCTAACTTGTCAACGAGTTAAAGCGAGCATTAAGTACCAAAAGGTCCATTGCAACCACTTGAAATTCCAGAATGGAAGTGGAGCACATTACCATGGATTTCAAGTTATCGATCTTCCTAAGGTTTCTCAAGGCATTGATGCGATTTGGGTCATTGTTGATAGATTGACCAAGTCTGCTCATTTCTTACCGATACGAGAAACTTATACACTTGAACGCGTCTTGCTTCAGTATGTACATAAACGAGATTGTAAGAAGGCGCATGGTATGCCGGTATCCATAGTTTACGATCGAGACCCAAGATTCACTTCACGATTTTGGGTTAGTTTGCAAAAAGCTATGGGCACAGACTTACGATTTAGCTCGACTTATCATCCCTCGAACGAGCCGGACAAATGGAGAGGACTATTCAAACTCAAGATCTATTAAGACTCGTGGTCCTTGATTTCAAGGGAGTTGGGACAAGTTCTTACCATTGGTGGAGTTTTCCTACAACAACAGCTTATCAAGCAAGTATTGGCATGGCTCCATTCGAGCGTTGTATGGAAGAAAGTGTCGTTCTCAAAGATATCTTTGGGATGAGGTGGGTGAAGCAACGTTGTTGGGACCGGAGTTGATACGTACGATATGACTACGGAAAAGATTCAAACGATCCGACAACGATAAAAACCTCACAAAATCGATAAAAGAGTTATGTTGATCTTCATCGAAAGGACGTGGAATTCGATATAGGAGATCATATGTTGTTAAGAGTTGCTCCATGGAAAGGAGTTACAAGATTTGAAAGAGAGGAAAACTTAATCCTCGATTCATCTGGTCCATTTTAATCCTCGATCGAGTAGGAGGCGTGGCCTATAGACTCATTTCTACCGCCAAGTATGTCTCGTGTTCATAACGTTTTTCACATATCCATGTTACGTAAATATGTGGAAGACCCGAACCACATTATTGAGTTAGAACCGGACGAAATAGTAGAAGATTTGACGTATGAAGAGGTACATGTTCAAATCTTGGATAAGAAGGAACATATTCTACGCTCCAAGGTTATACCTCAAGTCAAAGTTTTGTGGAGAAACCACGATGTTGAGGAAATGACTTGGGAGTTAGAATCGAAATGAAATCAAGGTATCCTTACCTCTTCGACATACCAGTACGTATTGCACTAATTTCGAGGGCAAAATTTTATAAGAAGGGAGGTTGTAAGACCCCAAATTTATTATAAATAAAGATGAATTTTCTATAAATATTATTTTGAATATTATGGAATAAATTTGATATAATGTTATAGTTGTGGGTAATATTTATAAATTTTGCAAAGTATGCAAGTTGTTATAAAATATTCGTTTGGTGGGAATATTCTTTTGTTAGGGAATATTAGATACAACGACTCAATCATTAGTGGACCCCCAAATGTAATTATCATTCGGATCGAGAAAACTACAAAAATATTTTATAAAAATAACGGCGGAGGTGTTACCGTTAAAAGCATTGAACTACCCGGTGGTAAAAAAGTACGATGTCGCATGGTTGCGTAGTAGTACACGCGGTATTGATTATTGATGCTTACGTGAGAAGTCACTCACCTACGCTCGATTATTATCACGATAATTCTCACGCATCATATCTCTTATATTATTGATTCAATTATTGTCACAAGATCATATCGTATAATATGTTATATTATTAATTGAGACGACAAGTTATAAATGATTAATAATTGTTGAAAGATTAAAATGTGTTGATTAAAAATAAAATGATTTGTGGTAATATTTATTCAATCCTTAATGTATATAAAGAGTGCATTATGAGGCGTTTGTGGTAAGTTTGATTATTTTATGGGGGGCCCATATGTCATCATCTAAGAGTCTCTTCGTCGATAGTATTTACCTTCGTCGATAGTAATTACCTTTGTGAATAGTAATTACCTTAAATCGATAGTAATTACCATTCTGAGCGTCGAACCACTTGTCGTTTCACATTACAAAGTGCGTCGAACCACTTTTCTTTTCACATCACCGATTCATCGAGCCACTTGCGATTATTATTCATTGGAACATCCACATCGTGTGTTTTACGGACTGGTTAAAATCTTTATTATTATTACATTGGAACATCGTATGCATGCGTTTCTGTGGGACTGGTTCCGATTATTTATTATTCTGTTGGAATAACTCGCGCTGCTTGATTCATCGCATGCATGGTGATTTCTTTTGTTATTCCATTTTTATTATACCCAATTGGTTAAAACTTTGACTTCTATACTCCATGAAATTAGTAGAATATCCTTGATATTTGCGTTTCATCCAAAGATATCTTTTCATGAAAATATTCTTACGATCATTCTTGAATTTTACTCTACAAAAGCGATTATCATGTTGATAATTTGGACGTTAATAATTCTGGATAAAATAATTCTTGAACTTGTTTTATTGAATTCTTATATCATTGTCATCATCCTCATGTTTATATTATGTTGAAAGTCATACATGGCTTGAAGTGCATAGATGGACTTGGTATGATTATGACCGAGACTATTCGATTGTAATCATGGGTAGTAATGTTACAAATGATATGATAAAAATCCTCGATTGGTAGTAGTGCATTGATGGGACGATTGTTGGCATGATCATGACCATTAATGAATACACAACTATTCTTGTCAGTAGTGCGTGAATAATTGTGGTCGTGATACTAAAGAATATCCTTGGGTAGTAGTGCGGGGTGATTGATGATGTGGAATATTTATTAAAATTTGAGTCTCGACTATAACAAATGATGAAAAACCTTTTTAAATCATAAAAGATAGTAGATTTTATTTTCTACTTGACTCTTTTAATGGATTCTTTGGTTCCGTTTGTAGTTAAACTTGATGTTCATTATATTTTATCGGTTTAACATTTGTTGTAGGCTAATGATAATTTATTCTCGCATTATCTTAGTCATAATATTTCTTCTTGAGCTAGTTGAGCTCACCCTTTCTTTCACCGTTTCTCTTTGAAATGAGAATATAGGCTGGGGACGAGTAGGGGGGCGGAGTAATGGCCCGGAGGATAGCATTAGTAGTCCTCATTATTACGTGAAATAGTATGATAATAATTGTAATGATGACTCCTTTTGAGTTTGTATAATATCTAGTAGACAATATTTGTATTCAACCTCACAGTTTATGTCGTATTGTACACGACAGTTATATTAGTAAGTTGTATTTAAATTCTGTACCATGTATCTGACTACCCAAGATGGGTGATGTATACCTATTTTTGGGGGCGTCACAAGGGACCTTGTGAGATCGAGAGTCACCCAATTTGCTATATCTTTTCTGACCCTTCAAAGCTTGTGCAAGCACAGGTATGCTTTGAGACATTTATTCGTCAGTGATGATTGGACACGAGGTTGTCAACTACAGTTATTTTTGCTAGTATTTGACATGTCGTTGAAGATTGTATTAGAGCATCACAACCATTACTTGTTGTCTTGAGTATTGTGGATTCAGATGAGAGGCCAACTATGCCTGAAGTTTTTTGCTACGATGGAATTTGCAAAGAAGAAAATCAAAGATGTCTTTAACAACAAATAAAGGCTATACAAGAAAGTGATAAATTATCGAGCGAAGATGGGCATGCCAAATGGAGCAAAACTTATATAGGGCAGCATTATTTCTCAATCCGGTAAAGTATTTTGACATCAAAGAAGAAGAATCTGATTTAGCTTACAGGCTACGTAACAACTTCAATGATATTCTTTCAAACATGGTTCCCGATCAAGATTTGGCGAAAAGATAAGCAACCTAACCGATGTTTATGAATCTTCTCGTGATACTTTTCTAAAGACATGTCGATTAGGCAACGAAAGTAAAAAAAATCATAGTAAATATATTAAATTAATCTCCGTCTCGTATTAAACGTCCTAATTTCTTTTTTAAGATGTTCCTAAATAAATGTCTTATTTCTATATTAGTAACTATTTTTATCTTATTTTTTCACTTATACACTCATAATCTTTTTAGTCAACTTTTGTTGGAAACTTACGAAATGATAAAAAGTTTACATTGGGAAATGATGTATTGTATACCACTTTCTCTATCGTATACTTATTGGAATGTGAGAATAACAACAAAAATGATAGAGTAGCTAGAAATTAATACCAACAAATGTAGACAGTTTGCATGTATGGACATACGAATGTAATTAGTGGGTAAGTTTGGAGAGTTATACTTATTGGAATGTGAGAATAATAATAAAATGATTTAGAGAATTCTTGTGGGAACTAACAAGGAATAATTAATGTTGGGGTCATAGAAAAATGAATGGATAATTCAATTATTAAGTAATTTAGAATGGACAATTTAGATAAAAAAATATATTATTAATTAGCGTACCGAAATTAGTTAGGACGTTTAATATGGGACGGAGGGAGTACTATAGTTGATTTGATTTTTTAATTTTTTTACATCTAATGTAGTTGATTGGTGGAATGCTTTGGTAGTTGTGCTATTGAGCTTGCAAAGTTTGCAAAGTGAATCCTCGACCTTTGTTGTTCTTCTGGTTGTGAACGCAATTGGAGCACTTTTAAATTTGTAAGTATTTAGTAATTAAGTATCTTATATTTAATATTAATTAGTACATAACTAATATCTATAAATATTTTATATATTCTTTTTTGTAATATTTTTAAACAAAAATTTCAAATTCATATGAAGAAGAGAAATAGGTTGGGGTATGAACGGTTAAATGATTTGGTGTATGTGCAATACAATCGACGAATTGTTTCAAGGTTCCAAAAGAGGCGCGAACTTGAAAGAAACTTTGATCCATTAGCCCTATATGATTTCGATTAGGATAATGAGTGGATAGTGCCCGAGCAATATATAGTTTATCATGGAGATGATCTTAAATGGGAGGATGTTGATAGAGCTGTTGGTGCATCCAATGCGGACGAGGGTCGCAATCTTCGTAGAACGGGTCATTTCCACTCACGGTGTGGTGGTATTTTGACTTCAAAGGAACCGAGGATAAGAGTTGTGGATGACTCTTATTCTGATACTTGAGAAGAGGAGGAAGACCTTCCTAATGATGATGAGGAAGTGGATGATGATTATGGCCGAAGCGTAACTACTATTTCAAGTGATGATACCACTGTTGGGAGAGATGACGATGATTTGACCCATGATGATTATGCTTGATAGCTTGAGTGATCTTTTCGTTCTAAAAAATGAGACTTTTGAGTTGATGAATATTGAGTTTTTATGACTTTGTTTTTATTTCTATATTATGTTTGTTTGTGGCAATGTCACAATGAGCATATCTTTATCTTTGTCTAATTGTATTATATGACTATATGCTTGTTTATATATTTATCTTAACAATGATTGTTTACTTGTTTTATCATAAATTATTGAATTCTTAGTATTGAAATTTATGGTATTTTATATATACAATATTAAAACTTAAGAAACTAAAATATAAATTTAAGAATTATATTGAATTAAACTAAATATTACAAATGTATCACCATTTATATAATTTGAATTTGGTATAAGTTCAAAAAATTATTACTATAATAAAACTATCCATTTGACTTGATCTTATTCACTTCTTGTTGTAATTTGATATGCTACAATCTGCATTATGAATATGGTAAATCATTAGAAAATAAATATATCAATATTCATATAAATATTAAATATATAATTTTATTCGTATAAAATTTACGTTGTTAACGACTTGTTGACGACTAGTCGGACGCCTTGTCGCTTAAGCGCTTAAGCTTCCGGTTGTCGTCTCGCCTCGACTTGTCGCCTTGATAACTATGGTAATTGATGATAATAGGCGATAAATACTGATAGGCGTAGCGCTCATGAAGTTTTTAGTTCAAGATCCAATTGGCAAGGTGAAGCCTTATCGTGAATAATTGAATATATTTTGTCTTGCAAAGATAGAGATGAAAAATCCTAGAGTAAATTGGGATTTAGACATTTAGTACTTAATTTTCTGTAACTTGGCAAGGGTAGCTGCTCCTAATTTTTTTCTAATGCTACATATGATTGTGTAACTTGATCCTGCATTTGAGCTGTTATTTAGAAATTTTATGTGTGTTATTGGATGTGATGGATCATGGGGATAGCTGAATGAAACAAGTAATTACAAGTCTGGGCAACTTTCTCTAGCTAGTAATTACACCATTTATGGAAGAGGTAATGCGCTAACCTGAGGTTTGATTTTGATTACCTCTAAAATTCTCTTTAGACTATTTTATCTTCATATATTGTGACTTTCTTTTCTGTATGAAATTCATTACACTAGACTAGACCAACCTTATCATCGTTCATAATGAAAACAAGAAATAGAAGGTAAAGTCTTAATGATCACGTAACAGAATATAGACTGCTTCATCTTACCGAATCAAGCTGTATTTGTTAGTGGTACATATACTAATCAACCTGATTATATCTGGCACAGATCTCTCTGAAATGTTATTATTTATGTGCATTCCTGGATGTTACCCATGACATCTTCAATAAAATGCCCAAGTAAAATGTGAGATGACCCGCCCTCCATCACGGCCATTCTGCTCATCTCTTTCACCTGCTTCCTCATTTCAGTCTCCCCATCCATCAGACATCTTATACCTTTCTCTATCTCGTCTGCAATCACAATCAAAGTTTCAATTGCAGAAAGAAAATATTTTCTATAATCCATTTTGATCTCCACAGCCATTCCCAACTCCTTCACCAACTCAAATGCATTGAGTTGCTGCTCTGCATTTATAGGCCAAGTAGCCATTGGAACCCCACACCATATACTCTCTAATGTAGAATTCTATCCACAATGAGACACGAATCCTCCAACCGCAGGGTGGGATAGAACCACCACTTGCGGCACCCACCCGATCACTTTCCCAATCCCTGTAGTCCGTTTTAGGAATCCTTCCGGCAACATTTCATTGTGATTCTCATACTCCTTTGGGCATTCCCAATATTTCTGCCGGCTGAGGGGGGCGACATAATGACCACAAGAATCGCTGTGCACTACGCTCCAATCCATATGCTATCTCCATAACTTGTTCTTCATCAAAACTTCCCAAACTCCCAAAGCACAAAAACACTACTGACAATGGCGGCTGATTGTCCAACCAGCTAATGATACCATCTTCAGAATTGTGGTTTTGTAATGTTCCCTCCTTGCTCTCAAGATTGATTATGGGTCCCACATGGTAGACGGAGGATCTTTTATATATGTGAAAAAACCTTTAAATGCATATTATCATTCTATTATATTTGTGCAAAAAAAACTATAAATATAGCACACTACATACAGTTATGTACTAATTGCAATGTTTGTCTGTTTTAAAATCTAAATATATACGTTTAATTATTTATTTAAAAAATGGTCAATTTGACCACAAAAGTCAATGGACGACTTTTATCTTGGGCTGGAGATAGGATTATATATAATCATAGAGTTATTCAAACATATATTATTATTATTTTTTTACTTTTACATGTTAAAAGTTAATTTATAAATATTTTTATATATAGTTGATATATATTAAATAATAATATTATCTTAATTTTAATTGAACGTATATTCTTAAATTACTTGTTAATATTTCTTGTGGTATTTTGACATTGGCGTCCGACGATTGATAAGAAGACTCCTGCTGAGCAATTGTAGCAACTCTGGGTGAATGTTATTGTAATGCATTATGTAAAATATTAAACTAATTTAATAAAAAATAAGTTGAAATATTTTTAATTTTTGTATGATGCAAGTCGGTGCGATGCAGTTCAAAATAAACTGCCCAATGTAATTTTGGTATAGAAAAATTTTGAACCGCTACTAAATGCGATTATAATTAGATACAACCATGAAATTAGAAAAATAAACAGACTAAAATTTCTGCACCTATCATCAATAATTTAAAAAAAAAATAAAAATTAATTCAACAAATAATTAAACATAAAATTAACAATTACCAAGTCAACTCAATTGTAATTCTTAAACATATTACTGCTATCGAGTTAACTTAGTCGGATAATATGATTATATGAATCACAACCAAGTTAACTCAAGTCGGTATTAAAACCTTAAATATAGATATTGATTTTGTGGTACTTCTTCCCTCGCTTCTTTTTTGGAGCTACAGGCTTAAAAATCAGTTCATGGCGAAACCAAAATATGTTATTGGCACTTGGCAGCAGTGAATCGGTACTTCATCTCTCCTCTTATATTTTTTATCAATTGTTACCTCTTTCTTTGATCAATTTGTTTCTTATTGTTTACCTAAGTTATTCTTTATGTCATTAATTTGTTTGTTAGTAATTGTTTACCTTGCTCTTTCTTTCTGTGATTCAATATGGCTGCTGCTTAATTTGTCTGAAAACAAGCTTATTGGTTTTGTGCCATAACCAATTTAAGCCCTTCTTATTCTGCTTAACTAGTGTGTTTCACTATGATTGATATTTGTTTCTTGTTTCCTTCAGTTTTTCCCCCTGCATCCATATATTCTTGCAGTGAGTTCCCCCAAATATAACTGGTTCATAGTATTAAAAGCTTTTACTTTATTAATTTACCCTGCTACTCCGGTAGGAAGTGTGTTTATGCTTGTACAAGTGTCAAGAATTTTGTAAATATGTTTCCAAATTATGGACAATGCTGCAAAAAAGTATTACCTGCAAAAAAGTTATGAATTGGTGTACTTTTTAAAGCCTTATATACTTTGCTTATACATGCTAATTCATGTACATATTGGTTCCTTTATTACTATCACAGTATTACCTGCAAGAACATAAAGCAAAATCGAAAAAAATTTACTCTGCAGAAAATACAAGTCAAGTTACATTTGTTATTGATATTAAGGTACTTTTTTAACAACGGAGGAAGTTCTCCCACAAAATTAGACTTGGTTATGTTCAACCACATGGGCATCCCTTTAAGAACACTTTCCTTTTGTTCTCCAATTTGAAGTAGTAAAAAAAACATTTGTCCACATGATTAATGAGATACTTATCAAAACTCCCCCTACACTAACCTACTCGACGATCACTTAATTGCACGAACATATACTCACAAGGTTAAATTAAATTACCCCATACTTGGCCAAATTTATCATCGTTCATAAAGTGGCAAGTGATGTTTTGGTAACTGTATTAGTGGTCGACAACTAGTTTGTAATATTTTTTTTGAGTACAATAATGTCTTTGTAACATTAAGAGATTCAGTAACCATAATGAAAATCGACCCCTAGTACAATAACTAAAACATCAATTAACGAAAACAAGAAATACAAGGCAAAGTCTTGATGATCATGTAACAGAATATAGACTGCTTATTTTACATGAATCTGTATTTGTTATCGCTATACTAACCGACCTGATTATATTTTGCTCAGATCTCCTAAATGGTTTCATTTATGCGCTTTCCTGGATGTTACCCATGACATCTTCAATAAAATGCCTGAGTGAAATGTGAGATGACCCGCCGTCCACCATGGCCATTCTACTCTTCTCTTTCATCTCTTTCACCTTCTTCCTCATTTCACTCGCTGCATTCATCAGACATTTTATACCTTTCTCTATCTCGTCTGCAGTCACAACCAACGGTTCAGTTGCAATAGAAGAATCTTTTCTATAATCCATTTTGATCTCCACAGCCATTCCCAACTCCTTCACCAACTCAAATGCATTGAGTTGCTGCTCTGCATGTATAGGCCAAGTAGCCATTGGAACCCCACACCATATACTCTCTAATGTAGAATTCCATCCACAGTGAGACACGAATCCTCCAACCGCAGGGTGGGATAGAACCACCACTTGTGGCGCCCACCCGATCACTTTCCCAATCCCTGTAGTCCGTTTTATGAATCCTTCTGGCAACACTTCATTGTGATTCTCATACTCTTTGGGCAATCCAAATAATTCCGTCGACTGAGGGGGGGGACGTAATGACCACAAGAATCGCTGTCCACTACGCTCCAATCCATATGCTATCTCCCTAATTTGTTCTTCATTAAAGCTTGCCAAACTCCCAAAGCACAAAAACACTACCAACAATGGCGGCTGATTGTCCAACCAGCTAATGATACCATCTTCAGAATTGTGGTTTTGTGTTGTTCCCTCTTGATCTTGAGGTTGATTACAGGTCCCACATGGTAGACAGGGGGGATCTTGCCATTATCAGCAAGGCACTTAATCGCATGCGGTTCCAGCTCTGAGAACGTGTTGACTAGAATGGCCTTGGTTTCTTTAAACCTTCGGGAAATAGATTGAATCATGGTCGATCCTTCCTTGATCAGCATCACAGAAGGCAAAACCTTAGCAGGCACTGGATTGACAAAGCACGGGACAGATAACTCGACATCCGAGTCCTTATACTGAATAACATCTTGTTTGTGTTCATCATCGAGGCTCAGATGGTAGAACTGGAGGCCAAGATAAGCAGCACCAGAAGTAAAGAACACATAGCTTGGAACCCCAAATTCATTAGCCACGTCTATCATAGGGGTACAAAACATGTCAATGACGAACCCAGCGAGCTTATTAGACTCAGACCGGCTAACAATTCCTTTGACAGCATCTCTCACCTGAGTCTTCTGACTCTCGATGAAGGCCGGAAAGATAGACAATCGGTCCGCAGTCTTGATAGTCTTGATCATTGAGATAACGGACTCGTCCGGAGGGAGATCGGCAAAGACTATACGATTATGAGCATCTTTCTGCAATGACTGCGTGTAGCCGGCCACACCCGTGTCAAGTGACAGCTTCATTACAAGGATCGTGATGGAAAGCCATTCGGCTCGACTGATGAGGAGCTTTGCAATCTCAACCACTGATATGAGATGACCAGCTCCCGGAAAAGGGATGAAGATGAGCTCTGCTCCCATTGTTTTCACTACCTAATGTGATGATATGAATTATGCAATTTTGAGATTTATATGCTGCAGCTCAAATTATATGTACTCCATAACTTAAACTTGAGTCAACAACAGACTAAATTCCAAATTGCACCATAAACTTTAGCCCTAAAATCAATTTGCACCCTGAACTTTATTTTGAATTAAATGCACCCTAAAATTTGAGTTTCAATACAATTTGCATTAAAGTTTAAAGTGTAAATTGTTTTGAAACTCAAAATTTAGGGTGTATTTAATCCAAAAAAAAATTGGGGTGTAAATCGATTTTAGAATTAAAGTTGAGTGTACATATTGGAGATCAGTTGATAACAACATAACGCTATTGTGACAACAACATGACACTATTGTAGTTTAACCACCTAATGACATTATTACTCCATCCTTAACAAAATAAGAGCCCCAATTAGCTAAGAACTTGTTTGAGTTTAAAATTGACAGGAATGTATTTAATTTAAAAAAATTAATTTTGAAAAGTCAAAATGAGATTATTATTTTTTCAATAATACTTTAGTGATTAAAGAATTGATACTAAAAATAAATACAGAATGATGTGTATACTTGGAATTGAATGTAACCATTGATCCCACCCATATATGATAAATCATCAATAAATTATATTTCATCACATTATTTTTTATTCACACATTTTGTAACCTTTTTTTGTCATGGTATTATTCTCAATCACCTTTCATAAGGAAAGCAAAAAATGAAATGGGTGTTAAAAAGTTCCCCACTACTATGGCCTATGAGCGATTATCTACCACTACAAATAAAAACAAAAGCTTGTTAATTTTTTTAAAATAAAAATAACTAAATAATTAAAATCAAATAAATTCATATCAAATTTAAATTTGCAAAAGTATTCATTTGACTTTGATTCTAGTTAATTTGCAAAATCCTACCATCCAAAATTGTGATTTGAATTTACAATAAGCTTGTAGTTATTGGACTCCACTTATTGCTTCATCAGGCCCAAAAATCCCGGCCCATCAGAAGACCCATACCAGCATCACTCTACATGGACATGAATATTGGACATTTTCAGTGTTAACGCCAAGATCTTTCGTCACGTTCCAATCACCTAAAACGTCACGATCCCGCAGCGTAAACACAATAAACACCACAAGCTTCGATTGACGGTTCCGGTCGGGGATAGCTCAGGCGTGAGAATCAGTATGTGAATTCACAAGGTTTATCGAAAACGGAGGCTATATCGCCTAGTGTATTGATATCAAGAGATAATAATAATTCTCTGTGAATATCCGATTCTAAATGAAGAAGAGTATAAAAAAAAAACATACCTCTTGGTGGAGACTTCCTTGCCAAGTTATACCCTCCTGACCTGAATTACCGTGCCACCCACTACTACGACACATTCCCTTTGCAGATGGATCTTGCTTAAATTGCATGTAGTTTGTTCAACGCTTTTGATCCTTTGTTTCTACCGTAAATAGATTACAATCCCATCCACATTAATGCATGGCGGGTTCTTTAGTCAACCGATATGCTTTTTCATCATTCTGGTCGAAGATTGTAGATATTTAAAATGTCTAAATGATTGATCCATTGACTTCAATTTTATCTTATAAGTTTTGAAATGAAAATGATATGATAATTGGGCTTAATGATTTTTATAATTCAATAATAAAGGCCCGATAGAATAAAAAATAATAAGCCCAATGTATTCTTTTTGAAGGGATAAAATATCGCGACCCAACATCGCCCCTAGTTTTTTGTTGAATGAATGTTTAATAGAAAACTATAAACAATCCATGATATTTTCTTGAGAATCTATAAATGACAAGATGTAATTAAAAAGCGTACCCATTTATTGTCCATGAAATGAAATGAAAGGAAGTTAAAGGCCCAATTCGAGAAAGATTTTAACCATTAGGTACCGAGGATCCAAAGCCGGACGCTTCCATTCAAATTCCAAATTATTACTTTGTCATTTAATGCTACTTTGTCTTGAACAACGTGTAACCGTCGGTATAAAAGGATAACTTTACCAATTTTGGCGATTTTACTGTTTCATTTTGAAATTGAGCGCCTTCTAAAATTTTCGATCTCTTTCTCTCTGCAAATCTTCACAAATGGCTTCTCAAAAACCACGAGCGAGTTCTCCCATACTTGTAACACCCATCACCATGGTTCCCCAAACCCTAATCTTCATGGGGGACTTGGTGCACGAATCCCAAGCAGAAAACCCGAAACCCCCTCGACTATTATAGAGATACAGAGCGATTCTCGCATGCTAACACTCCTTCTATCATGGCAGGTTGAATCGAAGAGAGTTGAACTTCGGTTCCACATTCCGCACACCCATCTTTGTCGTGGTACCCCGCTCGGAGAGAAAATGTATCAACTACCAAGGATGGACGGTAGTACCGGTGACTTTATTGGAAAAGGGGGTTGATTCCTCTTCATATCTTCATAGTGACCCTCTTTGGGGTTTTGGGTGTAGGATTTTTCATAACCGGTGCGAACTCCTACATCCATATTCGCCTTCGTGGCCTTACGTAATGAAGCCGGGCGTCGAGCCCTCTTTGGACTTCTTCTTTCTGTCTACAAGATAATGCAGTCCAGGAAAAGGGGTTCAAGGCCCTCAAAGAAACATTCTCCAAGTGCGAGAGAAATTTGACAGACGTTCGCTGGTGAACACCCCTTCGAGCAATAGGGGATGGCACGAAAAATGGTTCTTTGTCAAAGGCCCTGAAATCTCCTCTCTTCCGAACTGGGCAACTGATGAAAAAATATCTGCTGACTTTGGAGATGTTTAGAAGAATCGAAGTGGAGATGATGGAGCTATTTGACAACTTTAGAAGGAGGAGTGGAAATCTGGACTCCTCTCAAGCGGTGTATGGTTGTATGACCATAAGCGTAAGTCGGCTTATTTCAAATATATATATATTTTTTGAAAATATTTCATAAAATATAATTGTAACATGGAATTGTTTGATTTGTGCAGTATCTTTGATCAGGCCGAGCTCTGCAGAAGTAAAGGAGCTCGAAGATTTTTTATCTGGGAAGTCTTCGGAAGCACTCGAAGCTACACCCACCGAAGCTACCCCTGAAGTATATCCAACATCAGAAATTCATATGGATGAATTTCAACCAGAAGAAACAGAGGCCGAAGAGGTTCTCATACCGAAGAGACCCTTCACCCTCGGCAAAGAGGAGGGCTACCGAGAAAACCAAGGTCGATCCCTCTAGTAAATCCTTAGAACCCACAATGTAAAGCAGTAACCAACCCCAAAACCATTCCTCGATCAAAGCGGTTTACTTGATCGTCCGATCGAAGGAGTATACTTAGGACCAAAAACTAAAAACAAAAATAACTCCATTAACTTGCCGAAGAACTCAGGGTTCCTCAGTCTTGATCATTCCTCCTTCGTGCCCCCAGCAGAAATACAGATCGAAGAGGATGGTGACCGGGACGAAGGATTCCAACGTTATCCGTAAAAAGAAGCGTACTTCGAGAGCCATCCAAGTTCAGATCCGCTTCAACACCCAAAGAACCTAATTCAAACAAATCTCCCATAATCGAAAACCGTTTCATGCTTGAACCTACACCTCCGACCAAATTTCTACTTTTTCCACGAAGGTCGAGATCTTCTCTGAGCGGCCCGGTCCTTCGGTCAAGGTTATCATGCCGCGGCCAAGTAGGATCTCGACCCTATGGCCCGGGTTCAACGCCAACTTTCCTTTCGACCTCTTGGGGCTTTTCGTTCGACACACCGGCGATCAACGGTTCGGTGATCACAGACGGAAATCTTCTCGACGAAGGAATGAGTTATCTGCCAAGGTAAACAATAATGACTTCTTCCTTTACATCTCTATTTTCCTTGAGCATTTTAGAATTTAACTTGAGTACTTTGAAAATGTGCGAGGCTAATCGTCGTCTTCGGACGATGCGTCAAGAGACACATAAATGGAAAGCCGAGGAAGATTTCATGCGCCAAGAGATAAACATCTTGAAATCGACCTTGGACCGAGAGAAAGAGTGAGTCGTGAAGATGCTTTTCATACCATCAATGGTCTTCAAAGAGAATTGGATCGGGCCAAGATGGATTTGAAGACATCGATGATGAATCGAGGGCCACAAGAGATGAGTTAGGCTGCGATCAAAAGTCGATCGACAAAATCGACCAACACAACGCGGCTTGGTTGAAGAGAACTTACTTCAAGGCGAAAAATGAGGAGTTCTCTTGACCAACCGAAGCCTAATCCTTGACTTGGTGAAGGTCGAGGCGAAGATCCGGAGGACGAAGCTCAAGGCATAAGACCAAGCGTCATAAGCTCCGCCATAAGATAAAAGACCTTGAGGGACGAGGCCCTGTTCTGACTGAAGAGCTTCGAAAACAGATTCAGGCAGAGTATAGGGACTCGGATGAACTCAATGTAGAGATCATGAAGGTCTATTCGGAGGGATATGAGGAGTGTCGGGAACGAGGGAAAGAGAAGCTATCTGGCCGCTTCAATCGATTGGACGGCATTGCTCGATTAGATGATGAAAGCGGTGCTGAATATATATATCATGCTTTTGATTCTATGTAAATATTTAACTTTTATGTTCATGTAATTTAATCGATTTAAATGAAATGAAAATCTTTAACTGTCTTGATTATAACTTCTGTCTCGATCAGTTTCTTGTCAATAATTTAGTATCAATAAAATGAACTATTGAATTAGATATGGCATATAACGATTAACTCATACAATGGAGTGAGTTGAATTTTACAGACGATGATTCAAGTTAAGCGAACTAATGAACTGAACTCAACACTTAAAATGAATAAATAACTTATACTCGTGCATCAAGAGTGAGATCAATTATACGTGAAGTAAATTTGGACGACAAGCAGATAAGAACCAAGACATAAAGATTAATAATGACCATTGACTTACCACCCCGATAAGATCAATATAGGACCAAAAGGACTGGGGCTACCATCGAATGGCGGTGAGTCCTACCATACCTCCTTACACCATCGGACCGATAGTGACCATGACCACCACCCGATAAGATCAATATAGGACCAAAAGGACTGGGCTACCATCGAATGGCCATGAGTCCTACCATACCTCCTTACACCATCGGACCAATAGTGACCATTGACTTACCACCCCGATAAGATCAATATAGGACCAAAAGGACTGGGGCTACCATCGAATGGCCGGTGAGTCCTACCATACCTCCTTACACCATCGGACCAATAGTGACCATCGACTTACCACCCGATAAGATCAATATAGGACCAAAAGGACTGGGGCTACCATCGAATGGCCGGCCGAGTCCTACCATACCTCCTTACACCATCGGACCAATAGTGACCATTGACTTACCACCACGATAAGATCAATATAGGACCAAAAGGACTGGGGCTACCATCGAATGGGCAATGAGTCCTACCATACCTCCTTACACCATCGGACCAATAGTGACCATTGACTTACCACCACGATAAGATCAATATAGACCAAAAGGACCTGGGCTACCATCGAATGGCCAATGAGTCCTACCATACCTCCTTACACCATCGGACCAATAGTGACCATTGACTTATCACCCGATAAGATCAATATAGACCAAAAGGACACAGGGCTACCATCGAATGGCCAATGAGTCCTACCATACCTCCTTACACCATCGGACCAATAGTGACCGGTGATAATTTGTAGAAAAGTGATCTTTTATTGATATCAAACGGTTGTGTCTGGACTTAGATAAAGCCCGACTTGAACTTTATTGAAAATACTTCGAAGTCGCCAAGATGCCATGTATTCTTGATCTCGGAACCATCAAGTGCCTTTAATCGATAAGTCTTAGGGCTTTGGTACTTGATCACTTCATATGGCCCTTCCCAATTTGGCATTAGCTTTCCGTATTCTCGAGGTGTAGACGCCTTGGCTTCTCCGAGAACGAAGTCTCCTACTTCAATCTCTGAAGTTTGACACCCTTGTTATAATGTTTGGCCACCCTTCGTTGATAAGCGACCAATTTGATTAAAGCTTCCTCTCTGACTTCGTCTAGCAGGTCCAAGTTAGCCTTCAGTCCTTCATCATTGTAGATTTCTTTGAATTGACTTATCCGAAGACTGGGAGATCCGATCTCGACTGGGACTAAGGCATCAGTACCATAGGCCAATCGGAAGGGCGAATCCCCTGTAGTAGTCCTCGGCGTAGTTCAGATGCCTACAAGACGCTTCAAGAATTCTTCCGCCATCTCCCCTTAGCTTCATCCAATCTTCGCTTTATTCCGTTCAGCAGCGTCCTGTTGGTTACTTCAACTTGCCCATTCGACTGTGGATGAGCCACAGAAGTCTTCTTGTGCTGAATCCCCAAATCGTTCAAAAATTCTTCAAATTTTGAACCTCTAAATGGCGTCCAGTTATCCGATATCAATATCTTAGGGATTCAAGCGAAACACCACGAGACTCCTTTATAAACTTTAAGCACTCATTCATTATCGATAAAGCGGTTTCGCCTCTACCCACTTGGTCATATAATCAATAAGCTATAATGAAGCTAACGACCTTTAGCTTTAGGTAATTGGTCCCAATATATCCACCCCCAGATAAATGAAGGTATAGGAGATAAAATCGAGTATAACTCTTCCGGTGGTCGATGTGGACCGGACTATTGAAATGGCATTTTTCACATTTCTTGGCGTGATTCGTAGCTTCTTTGAAAATTGCCTACCAATAAGTAACCTTGTCGAAAGTACTTTGTAAGCCAAAGACTTGGCGACCATATGATCACCGCAAATCCCTTCATGAACTTCCCAAGAAGCATACTCTCGGCTTGAGACGGAACCAAACATTTCAATAATGGTGAGGAAAATGCCAATCGATAAAGATCCCATCATCAATAAGATGAAATTAGTACTCTTGTACTTGATCTTCTTTACAAAGATCTCGATCAGAAGGAAGGACGCCATCCGCCAAATACTCGATGTAGGGGTCATCCAACAGTTTTATTCGCCGATGCACATCATTGTTTCATGTTGAACACTCACTTTGTTGCAAAATTTCCAAATACACCGATCCATGAAAGACATCTCTGCGATCAGAGTGGCCAATTTCGACAAAGCATCATGATAGGGGAATTGTCGTTGCTCAATACCACGAAACTTCATTGAAGTAAAAAATTGAAGTTGGTTTCTTAACTCCGCCAGATATTTGATCATTCGGGTCCCCGAGCTTCATAATCTCCCCGACAATTTGTTTTTACAACCAACCGAGAATCACTATAGATAATTAAGCTGTTGGACTTGAGACTCTTTGCTAATCGGACACCGCTAACACCGCTTCAGATTCAAACCTCATTATTTGTTGCTTTAAATCCGAATCGATGGCTCATTGAACCTTAAATCCCTCAGGACTTATTAGAATAATTCCCGCTTCCACTAACAAATCGTAGAGGATCCATCTCGCATACAACGCGTCCGCGCTTACGATACTGTTGAATAACGCACCATCGCTTTCGATCGGAAGATTGACTTCCAATAATTTCAGATTCGCTTTTGGTGAAGCGAACATTCTACCGTATAAGGTCACCAAGGCTTGGCCTTTGATGGCGATTCGGGGATGATACTTTCGATAAAAATCGACAATTCCATAGTCCATGCCGCTAATCTACCCGAGACCTCCGGCTTGCCCATCACCTTCTTCAACTGGTGATCCGTGTAGAGCGACCAGAGTCGACCTTGAAAATATCGCCAAGCTTTCTATCGCAATTATTAAAGCAAAGGCAAATTTCTCAATGTTAGGATACCGGTTTGAGATCTCGTAGGGGCGTGGCCGGCGTAATAGGTAATCGGATCTTGCTTCATCGATCTCCCGAATCAAAAGCGCGCCAATCGCTAAGGAACTGGCCGCAAGGTACAAATATAAAGTCTCTATTGGGGACGAAGCCGACTAATAAAGGAGCCAAGCAGATACGTCTTTATACTTTGGAAAGCATCTTCACACTTGAAGTCATGGAATGTCTTCGCATTCTTCGGTCCCTTCAATGTATCAAAGAAAGGAAGACATCTTTCGCAGATTTGGCGGCGAACCTCCTTAAAGCCGCAAGAATCCTACCGATCGACGATGAACGTCTTTGAACGACCGAGGAGTCTTCATGTCGAGGATGGCCTGGATCTTCTCTGGATTGGCTTCGATGCCCCTTTGACTGACCAGATAACCCAGAAATTTTCCAGCACCAAGGCCGAAAGTACATTTGGTTGGATTAAGTCGCAGTTGTCGATGACGAACAGTTTGAAAACATTCCTCTAGATCGTCCAAATGTTTCTGAATTTGCATACTCTTCACGATCATGTCATCTACATAAACCTCCATGTTCCTTCCCAGCTGTCTATTGAATATAAAGTTCATCATCCTCTGATAGGTAGCTCCAGCATTAATGAGGCCAAAAGTCATTTTTTATGCATGCATACACCGAGCAATTAATGTAATGAATCTTTGTTTTTGGAATGTCTTCTTTACACATGGATATTTGATGATAACCTGAAAAAGCATCCATAAAACTTAATAATGCATACCCCGAAGTGGCATCGATGAGCTGATCGATATGGGGCAGAGGATAAAAGTCTTTCGGACAGGCTTTGTTGAGGTCGGTGTAGTCAATGCAAACCCGCCACTTTCCATTATGCTTCTGCACCAATACTACATTTGCTATCCACTCCGGGTAATCAATCTCGTAGATGAAGTCGTGACCAAACAATTTTGCAACCTCTTCATCGATGATCTTTTGACGCTCGAGCAAATATCCGCCTCTTCCGATTTAACTGGCTTTTTGAAGGATCTATCTCGGTTTATGCTCAAGAACCTTCCTACCGACTCCGTGCATATCTTGTGGCTCCTATGCAAAAATATCGACATAGCATCGTAAAAGTTCTATAAGATTAGGTTCAAGAAGTTTCGTCCCTTCATCTACAATGATGAAGGATCAAGGCTAACGGACTTCGCCATTTAAGTCGAGAGGAAGCTTTAATCAAATTGGTACGCTTATCAACGAAGGGTGGCCAAACATTATAACAAGGGTGTCAAACTTCGTAGATTCGAAGTAGGAGACTTCGTTCTCAGAGAAGCCGAAGCGTCTACACCTCGAATCACGGAAAGCTAATGCCAAATGGGAAGGGCCATATGAAGTGATCAAGTACCAAAGCCTTAAGGTCTTTATCGATTAAAGGCACTTGATGGTTCCGAGATCAAGAATACATGGCATCGCCGCGGACTTCTAAGTATTTTCAATAAAGTTCAAGTCATTTTATCGAAGTCCGTATTAACACAATCGTTTGATATCAATAAAAGATCACTTTTCTACAAATTATCACTGGTCACTATTGGTCCGATGGTGTAAGGAGGTATGGTAGGACTCGCTGGCCATTCGATGGTAGCCCTGTGTCCTTTTGGTCCTATATTGATCTTATCGTGGTGATAAGTCAATGGTCACTATTGGTCCGATGGTGTAAGGAGGTATGGTAGGACTCATTTGGCCATTCGATGGTAGCCCTGTGTCCTTTTGGTCCTATATTGATCTTATCGTGGTGGTAAGTCAATGGTCACTATTGGTCCGATGGTGTAAGGAGGTAGTAGTAGGACTGTTGGCCATTCGATGGTAGCCCAGTGTCCTTTTGGTCCTATATTGATCTTATCAGGTGGTAAGTCAATGGTCACTATTGGTCCGATGGTGTAAGGAGGTATGGTAGGACTCATTGGCCATTCGATGGTAGCCCAGTGTCCTTTGGTCCTATATTGATCTTATCGGTGGTAAGTCAATGGTCACTATCGTCCGATGGTGTAAGGAGGTATGGTAGGACTCATTGGCCATTCGATGGTAGCCCAGTGTCCTTTTGGTCCTATATTGATCTTATCAGGTGGTAAAGTCAATGGTCACTATTGGTCCGATGGTGTAAGGAGGTATGGTAGGACTCATTTGGCCATTCGATGGTAGCCCTGTGTCCTTTTGGTCCTATATTGATCTTATCGGGGTGGTAAGTCAATGGTCATTATTATTAATCTTTATGTCTTGGTTCTTATCTGTTTGTCGTCCAAATTTACTTCACGATAATTGATCTCACTCTTGATGCACTGGATGAGTATAAGTTATTTATTCATTTAAGTGTTGAGTTCGGTTCATTAGTTGATTAACTTCAATCTCGTCCAGTAAAATTCAACTCACTCCATTGTATGAGTTAACTGTTATATGCCATATCTAATTCAATAGTTCATTTTATTGATACTAAATTATTGACAAGAAACTGATCGAGACAGAAGTTATAATCAAGACAGTTAAAGATTTTCATTTCATTTAAATCGATTAAATTACATGAACATAAAAAGTTAAATATTTACATAGAATCAAAAGCATGATATATATATTCAGGCACCGCCTTCATCATCGGAATTGAGCAATGCCGGGTCCAATTGAGCAGCAGATAGCTTCTCTTTCCCTCGTTCCCGACAGTCCTCATATCCCTCCGAATAGACCTTCATGATCTCTACATTGAGTTCATCCGAGTCCCTATACTCTGCTTGAATCTGTTTTCGAAGCTCTTCAGTCAGAACAGGGCCTCGTCCCTCAAGGTCTTTTATCTTATGGCGGAGCTTATGACGCTTGGTCTTATGCCTTCGAGCTTCGTCCTGGATCTTCGTCTCAGCTTCACCAAGTTGAAGGACTAGGCTTCGGTTGGCTGAAGAGAACTCCTCATTTTTCGCCTTCAGAAGTAAGTTCTCTTCAACCAAGCCAGCGTTCAGGTTGGTCAGATTTTGTTGACTGGCTTCGGATGCAGCCAACTCATCTCTTGTGGCCCTCAGTTCGTCATCAGATGTCTTCAAATCCATCTTGGCCCGATCCAATTCTCTTTGAAGACCATTGATGGTATGAAAAGCATCTTCGCGACCAGCTCTTTCTCGGTCCAAGGTCGATTTCAGCATGTTTATCTCTTGGCGCATGAAATCTTCCTCGCTCTCCATTTATGTGTCTCGGACGCAATCGTCGAAGAAGACGAGATTAACTTCGCACATTTTCAAAGTACTCAAGTTAAATTCTAAAATGCTCAAGGAAAATAGAGATGTAAAGGAAGAAGTCATTATTGTTTACCTTGGCCAGATAACTCATTCCTTCGTCGAGAAGATTTCCGTCTGTGTGATCACCGAGCCGTGATGATCGATCGGTGTATGTCGAATCTAAAGCCCGAAGAGGTCGAAGGAAAGTTGGCGTTGAACACGGGCCATAGGGTCGGAGATCCCACTATTTGGCAAGATGATAACCTTGACCTGAAGGACCGGGCCGTTCAGGAGAAGGTCTCGGCCTTTCAGGGGAAAGAGTAGGCTGGTCGGAGGGTGTAGGTTCAGCATGAACGGTTTCGATTATGGGAGATTTGTTTGAATTAGGTTCTTTGGGTGTTGAAGCGGATGCGGAACTTGGATGGCTCTCAGGGGTACGTTTCCTTTTTCTGGATAACGTTGGAATCCCTTCGTCCTGGTCACCATCCTCTTCGATCTGTATTTCTACAGGGGGCACGAAGGGAGGAATGACCGAAGACTGAGGAACCCTGAGTTCTTCGGCAGTTAATGGAGTTATTTTTGTTTTTAGTTTTTTGGTCCTAAGTATACTCCTTCGATCAGGACGATCAAGTAAACCTACTTCGATCGAGGAATGGTTTTGGGGTTTAGTTCATTTACATTGTGGGTTCGGAAGGATTTACTAGAGGGTGACCTTGGTTTTCTGGTAGCCTCCTCTTTTCGCCGGTGAAGGGTCTCTTCCGGTATGAGAACCTCTCTACCTGCTTTTCTTCGTTGAAATTCATCCATATGAATTTTCGATGTTGATATACTTGTGGGTAGCCGGTGGGTGTAGCCGAGTGCTTAGAAGACTTCCAGATAAAAATCTTGAGCTCCTTTACTTCAAGCAGAGCTCTACCGATCAAAGATAATGCACAAATCAAGCAATTCCATGTTACAATTATATTTTATGAAATATTTTCAAAAATATATATATATTTGAAATAAGTGGGACTTACGTTTATGGTCATACAACCACGCCTCGCCTCGGAGAGAGTCCGTATTTCCACTCCTCGCCGGAAAGTTGTCAAATAGCTCCATCATCTCCACTTCTCGTTCTTGAAACATCTCCAAAGTCGCCAGATATTTTTCATCGCCATTTGATTCGGAAGAGAGGAGATTTGTGGCCTTTGACAAAGAACCATTTTTCGTGCCATCCCTATTGCTCAAGGGTGTTCACCAATAACGTCTCACAAATTTCTCTCCGGACTTCTGGAGAATGTTTCACGAGGGCCTTGAACCCCTTTTCCTCGGACTGCATTTATCTTGTAGACAAGAAGAAGAAGTCCAGTGAGAGGCTCGGCGCCCATTCATGACGAAGGCCACGAAGGCTGGAATATGGATGTAGGAGTTCGCACCGATTGCGAAAATCCTACACCCAAAAACCCGAAAGAGGGTCACTTATGAAGATATGAAGAGGAATCGAACCCCTTTTCCAATAAAGTCATCGGTACTACTAGCCCATCCTTCGTGCCGTTGATACATTTTCTCCGTAAGCGGGTACCCGACGGCATGGGTGTATGCGGAATGTGGAACCGAAGTTTGAACTCTCTCTTGATTCAAACCTCAGTTATGATAGAAGGAGTGTTAGCGCGAGAATCGCTCTGACTCTCTATAATAGTCGAGAGGGTTTTTCGGGTTTTCGCTTGGGATTCGTGCATCAAGTCCCCACGAAGATTAGGGTTGGGGGAACCACGGTGATGGGTGTTACAAGTATGGGAGAACTCATTCGGGGTTTTGAGAAGCCATTTGTGAAGATTTGCAGAGAGAAAGAGATCGAAATTTTGAAGGCTTTCAATTTCAAATGAACAGTAAAACTGCATCAAAATTGGTAAAGTTATCCTTTTATACCTTTTGCTGGTTACACGTTGTTCAAGAGCAAAGCGTTATTAAATGACAATAATAATTTGGAATTTGAATGGGAAGCGTCGGTTTTCGGATCCCGGTACCTAATGGTTAGAAATCTTTACGAATTGGGCCCTTAACTTCCCTTTCATTTCATTTCATGGACAATAAATGGGTACGTTTTAATTACATCTTGTCATTTATAGATTCTCGGTAAAATATCATGGATTGTTTATAGTTTTCTATTAAACATTTACTCAAAAAAAACTAGGGGCAATGTTGGGTCGTGATATTTTATCCTTTGGGTGTAATACATTGGGCTTATTATTTTTATTCTATTGGGCCTTTATTATTGAATTATAAAATCATTAAGCCCAATTATCATATCATTTTCATTTCAAAACTTATAAGACCAAGCCCGGGTCAATGGATCAATCATTTAGACATTTTAAATATCTACAATCTTTGACTGTAATGATGAAAAAAAAGCATGTCGGTTGACTAAAGAACCGCCATGCATTAATGTGGATGGGATTGTAATCGATTGGTAGTAGAAACGATGATCAAAAGCAGCGTTGAACAAACTACATGCGGTAGTAGTGTACGCTTCCTTTTCCGGATAACGTTGGAATCCTTCGTCTGGTCACCATCCTCTTCGATCTGTATTTCTCTGAGGGGGGCGAAGGGAGGAAGGAATCAAGACCGAGGAACCCCGAGTTCTTGGCAGATTAATGGAGTTATTTTTGTTTTTAGTTTTTGGTCCTAAGTATACTCCTTGATCAGAGGCGATCAAGTAAACCGCCTTTGATCGAGGAATGGTTTTGGGGTTGGTTACATTTACGTTGTGGGTTGGAAGGATTTACTAGAGGGATCGACCTTGGTTTCTCGTAGCCCTCTCTTTTTGTCGAGGGTGAAGGGTCTCTTCTGGTATGAGAACCTCTTCGGCCTCTGTTTCTTCTGGTTGAAATTCATCCATATGAATTTCTGATGTTGGATATACTTCAGGGGTAGCTTCGGTGGGTGTAGCTTCGAGTGCTTCCGAAGACTTCCCAGATAAAAAATCTTCGAGCTCCTTTACTTCTGCAGAGCTCGGCCTGATCAAAGATACTGCACAAATCAAACAATTCCATGTTACAATTATATTTTATGAAATATTTTCAAAAAATATATATATATTTGAAATAAGCTGGGACTTACGTTTATGGTCATACAACCATGCCTGCTTCGAGAGGAGTCCGTATTTCCACTCCTCCTTCGGAAAGTTGTCAAATAGCTCCATCATCTCCACTTCTCGTTCTTCGGAAACATCTCCAAAGTCAGCAGATATTTTTTCATCGATTTGCCCGATTCTAAGAGAGAGATTTTGAGGGCCTTTGACAAAGAACCATTTTTCGTGCCATCCCCTATTGCTCAAGGGTGTTCACCAATGACGTCTCACAAATTTCTCTCCGGACTTGAGGAGAATGTTTCACGAGGCCTTGAACCCCTTTCCCTGGGTATCTTATCTTGTAGACAAGAAAGAAGAAGTCCAAAGTGAGGGCTCGGACGCTTGATTCATGACGTAAGGCCACGAAGGCGAGAATATGGATGTAGGAGTTGGCACTGGATTAGAAAATCCTACACCCAAAAACCCCAAAGAGGTCACTATGAAGATATGAAGAGGGAATCGAACCCCTTTTCCAATAAAGTCACTTTGGTACTACCATCCATCCTTGGCCGTTGATACATTCTCTCCGCAATCGGGGCCACGACGAAGATGGGTGTGCGGAATGTGGAACCGAGTTGAACTCTCTTGATTCAACCTCGGTTATGAGAAGGAGTGTTAGCATGCGAGAATCGCTCTGTACTCTATAATAGTCAGAGGGGTTTTCGGGTTTTCGCTTGGGATTCGTGCATCAAGTCCCCTCATGAAGATTAGGGTTTGGGGAACCACAGGTGATGGGTGTTACAAGTATGGGGAGAACTCATTTGTGGTTTTGAGAAGCCATTTGTGAAGATTTGCAGAGAGAAAGAGATCGAAATTTTAGAAAGGCGCTCAATTTCAAATGAGCAGTAAAAGCTGTCAAAATTGGTAAAGTTATCCTTTATATCGATTTGCCATACATACGTTGTTCAAGACAAAGCATTAAATGCGAGAATAATTTGGAATTTGAATGGGAAGCGTCGGTTTGGATCACGGTACCTAATGGTTAGAAATCTTTCTGAATTGGGCCCTTAACTTCCTTTCATTTCATTTCATGGACAATAAATGGGTACGTTTTTAATTACATCTTGTCATTTATAGATTCTCAGTAAAATATCATGGATTGTTTATAGTTTTCTATTAAACATTCTGTTCAACAAAAAACTAGGGGGCAATGTTGGGTCGTGATATTTTATCCCTTTGGGCCGAATACATTGGGCTTATTATTTTTATTCTATTGGGCCTTTATTATTGAATTATAAAAATCATTAAGCCCAATTATCATATCATTTTCATTTCAAAACTTATAAGACCGGGTCGGGTCAATGGATCAATCATTTAGACATTTTAAATATCTACAATCTTTGACCTGTAATGATGAAAAAGCATGTCGGTTGACTAAAGAACCTGCCATGCATTAATGTGGATGGGATTGTAATCGATTGGCCGGTAGAAACAAATGATCAAAAGGTTGAACAAACTACATGCAATTGGCAAGATCCATCGGGTAAAGGGAATGTGTCGTAGTAGTGGGTGGTACCATTAATTGTGTCGGGAGGGTATAACTTGGCAAGGAAGTCTCCACCAAGAGGTATGTTTTTTTTTTTATACTCTTCTTCATTTAGAATCGGATATTCACAGAGAATTATTATTATCTCTTGATATCAATACACTAGGCGATATAGCCTCCGTTTTCGATAAACCTTGTGAATTCACATACCGATTCTCACTTTGAGCTATCCCCCGGAACCGTAAATCCGCCAAGCTTGTGGTGTTTATTGTGTTTACGTTGCAGGATCAGGACGTTTTAGGTGATTGGAACGTGACGAAAGATCTTGGCGTTAACATTGGTATGTTGGGTCGTGATATTTTATCCCTTTGGGCCGAATACATTGGGCTTATTATTTTTATTCTATTGGGCCTTTATTATTGAATTATAAAAATCATTAAGCCCAATTATCATATCATTTTCATTTCAAAACTTATAAAGACCGGGCGGGGTCAATGGATCAATCATTTAGACATTTTAAATATCTACAATCTTTGACCTGTAATGATGAAAAAGCATGTCGGTTGACTAAAGAACCTGCCATGCATTAATGTGGATGGGATTGTAATCGATTCGGTTGTGGTAAAACAAAGTGATCAAAAAGCGTTGAACAAACTACATGCAAATTGGCGGTATCCATCTGTAAAGGGAATGTGTCGTAGTAGTGGGTGTACGGTAATTGTCGTCGAGGGTATAACTTGGCAAGTGAAGTCTCCACCAAGAGGTATGTTTTTTTTATCTCTTCTTCATTTAGAATCGGATATTCACAGAGAATTATTATTATCTCTTGATATCAATACACTAGGCGATATAGCCTCCGTTTTCGATAAACCTTGTGAATTCACATCGATTCTCACTTTGAAGCTATCCCCGAGCCGGGCCGCCGTCCAAGCTTGTGGTGTTTATTGTGTTTACGTTGCAGGGATCGGGACGTTTTAGGTGATTGAACCGTGACGAAAGATCTTGGCGTTAACATTGCGCTCGCTAGAAGGCCGGCTCTCTTTTCAATCACAATTGTTTAAATTTGTTTCGAAAGATGATGAGAGTAGAGATGGAACACAGAAAGGCGGGCATGTAATGGCTGTTAGTTCATCACTGCCTCGTATTTCAGTAAAGGATCGTTTGGGTCCTTCTAAAAGTGCTCATGAGAGCACGGCTTCTAAGGACAATTCAGAAGAGCTTCGTCCGAAGATCCATGGTAGAGCCAGACGGAAGTTAGTTTTCAATACTGATAAGGGGCGTGATCCCAATCCGGAACGGGTAGGCGGTTCGCTAACTAGGACTCATCGCCGAAGTGGTCAAGAGGACCAAGCTACCAAGTTGGCAAGGATGGCGGACGAAGCGGATAAGGCTTTGGAGGTTCTGTTAAGACAAAAGGAAGATATAGCCGAACAGATGCTTCGGGTGAATGAGTTGAGAGACGAAGCATCTAGCCATTTTCACTCCGAAGGACGAAGTAGGCATAAGGAGGTACCGTCGGAAGGGTAAAGCGGAACATTCTATGCATGTGTCCAGGATCATTCTACAAAGAGGAGGAGATCGAGAGCAGAACACCTTGGCCTCGAACAAGGCAATCGACAGTTGTTAGATCACTTCATCGTAACGATGAAAGAGCGAAGAAAGCAGTCGAGAGAAATTATGCCGAAACCCGAAGGGAGAATACCGGCCACAATCGTTTCATGATGAGGATGAAATTTTCGACCTAGTAAATCAAGAAGTCCCGTAAAAGCGATAAGATCGGCGAGGAAGGGTCGATCCATTCCAAAACCTAGTGTCGCCCAGAAAAGGAGATCTCATCACAACCCGAAGGTGTTGATTTTACTGTTAGAGAGTTGAAAGAACTTCTAAACAATTCACGAGGTACAACGGTGAAAGATATTTACGGTAAGAAGGCATCCCTTTTACCTCTCGATATTCTCAAGGAGAAAGCAGATGCTACCAAAAAGTTACCTCGCATGGAGAACTATGATGGGTCAGGAGATCCTTATGACCATAGTCAGGCGTTTGACCGATTAATGGATTACTGTGACTTTACCGATTTCGCTAAATGTCACACTTTTGTCACTAATTTGAGAAAAGACGCGGGCACGGTGGATGGGGACTTTACCATCGGATTCTATCTCCTCGTGGTCCGAACTTTGTGATAAGTTCCATGCTCGTTTGGAAGCAATAGAAGAGGAAGCTTCTGAGTTTTTTCAGAAGACAAGTCCGTAGTTCACCAAAATGAATCTTTAAGCCATATGTAAAGAGGTTTAGGAAGCGATGGACAGTGTCCGATCTTAATGATCTCAAGTCATTGGATTATTCCGAATGAAATTTGGATCTGGTTAAATCGGAGAAATTGGTAAAGAAATTGATGTTTCACCATCAAGAAGAGTTTCAAAGCGAAGCCTTTGGGCAAGGTAAGGCTATATTGTTGTGGAAGAGGCTATGAATAGTCTCGAAGAATCCTTCTTTGAGCCAATCAAAGGAGGTAGAGGTTCCAAGACCGATGGTGATCGTAGAGAAAAGGGGAGGATATGAAGGAATGTAGTTCAAAGAAATACAATAACTCGTGGCGACAAGGCGGCGAAGTCGTTACTGTTCTACCCGAAGGTTAATAAGGTTTATACCCAGTTGAATCTGAGAGGTCGATAATTTTGGATCGGATCCGAAACCGACCTTTCTTTGAACCACCTCGTGATAATTACAAAACGGGACATGGCAACCCTCGTAAATATTGTGGTTATCATCGTTCTTTGGTCGTGACACTAATGAATGTTGTAATCTAAAGGATTTTGTAGAAAACAAAATTAAAAGTGGCTTCTTGATTCAATATGTGGTGAGAAAGGCCGTCTAAATCGGCCAGTTATCGATCGTCACTGATTCGAAGCAGTTCAAGTACCGCTTGTTCAAAATGCTCCACCGCCAAGACAAGTCGTTGATGTAATAAGCCGTGGTAGATGCATTGGGAAATTAGTAGGGAAGAAGAGGAGGTCTTATCTTGATTGATTATGTCAATAACCGATCTTTCTACGAAGGTTGGACAGCCTTTCCCAGAGCTGTTATTTCATTCTACGATCACGGATTATCCTTCGGAGCCCATTGAACCGCATGAAGGAGCATTGGTGATCACGGCCTGAAGTGGGCTCGAGTGGATGTGAAGCGAATGATGATAGACAACGGATCTTGGTGGACATTCTTTATGCTCATGCTTATCAAAGAATGCATCTCGATGAGCACAAAATGGAGGTCGGACGAGAAGCTCCTACATATGGTTTGAAGCGATCCACATCAAAGTAGCGGCACTATTGAACTTCTGTCATC